>JAKUCV010006805.1:52949-132561 GCA_028386065.3 Turnera subulata | reverse complement strand
ATTTAAGCATTCTTTTGGTCTTGGCTCAGTTATTTATCTGGTTGTATCTTGTTATGATTTTGCTGGAATTTTACTTCGAAAGTATTGTGTTGCCTGCATATTACTGTTTATCTTTCGTCGGTGAGCACTTCGGACTCACCCCTCGCCTGCGGGGTTTCATCCCGTAGGATGAGTTGTTCGTAGTACAGGTACGTGGTTCAGCCAGCCGCTGTTTCTGCTTCACCAGTCCCCGGATCCATACCTCCGCTGCATCTCATTCTAAGTCTTCTGCTGCTGATTAATTTATGTTGCTTATTGCTGTGTCATGTATTAAATGTTTCTACTACTGCTGTTGTGGCTTGAATAATGGTCCCCGGATTTCGGGTGACGGATGTTGTATTTGAGATTACTTGTTCTGTATGTTATTTGTATGTACTGTCTGCTACTGTAATAAGAACAGTTCCGGCACGTGTTTATTGTGTACGGTAAATACGGGTCGGGGCGTTTCACTGAGAGTGACCCATGCTTGCATGAAAGGAGACAAAGAGGCAGAGGACAACTATTGGGGAAGAGAAAGACACTGCCATATTAATTGAAGGAGATTATTAATTAGCTAATACTAGTAATATTGTATTGCATGGTGTCTCTTCCTTGACATTTGTTGGTTATTTATAGAGAGAACTTGGTAATAATTAAGACATATAAATTTACTTTTACTGTTGGTCTTCTTGCTAGTAATTAATTATGTGGATCTATCTCTACACCTCTTAATTTTATGGTTTTATTAGACTTACTTGTATGGAAGGAGTGATCAGAATTAAGACCTAAACTAGCTAGCATCCAAGTAATTAAATGAATAAAAGTGTCACAGTAGGTTTTGGAGTGATCCTTTTTCTGCATAGCATCCTCACTTTCTCTCTTTTTTCTTTCTTTTAGTAGTAACATCCTCTCCTCCCCTCAGTGTTGACGCTGTCAAGTTAATAATGGTTCCTTTTTTGATATAAACAAGTTAATAATGGTTCTTAAACAACCCTACATGTTCTAAGAGACTGTCCCAGAGCTCGTACGATTTGGAACTCACTACTTGACAGGTCAGTGCAACCAATATTCTTCAGTTGTGATCTATTGCCTTGGATCAAACTGAACCTCTATAATTCATGGGCTAGTAATTCGAAAGGGGATTGGAATATGTTCTTTGGTGTCACTTGTTGGCTCCTTTGGAGAGCTCGGAATGATAGATGGGCGAAGGAAGAATTGAATATTTCCTTACATGTGAACACCATATATGCTTACATTGAGGAGATTAGATATGCCTTGTCTATGAAAGAGAAATTACTGGGGTTAAATGCAAAAATTGAAATTTCGGTTTTTTGGAAACCTCCCCCAATGGGGATTGTCAAGCTAAATACGGATGGGGCATCCAAAGGTAACCCAGGTCTTGCAGGTGCTGGAGGGCTATTGAGAGACTCAAATGGTAAATTCTTGGGTGGCTTTACAAGAAAACTCGGAACCTGTTCAGCTATCAAGGCTGAACTTTGGGCTGTGCTTTTAGGTTTGGAGATGGCGTGGAGCATGGGTTTCAGGAAGGTGGAATTGGAAGTTGATTCTCAAACTGTGCTGCACCTACTATCGGGTTCTGAACCCCCGAGGAATGGCAATCTTGCACTTGTAGGCAGGATCCATACACTCCTTAGCAACAACTGGAATGTTACTACTAGTCACATATATAGAGAGGCAAATAAATGTGCCGATGTGTTAGCCAATTTAGGATGTAATATTGCTTGTGATTCTGATTTATTTTTGATCCCTCCTCAATGTATCCATAACTACCTGTACTATGACCTTCTGGGAACTGCCCAGAGTAGAGATGTAAGACTTTAGCCTAGTTTGTTTGATACGGCCAACTATGGCCGCTAATCTACCAAAAAAAAAAAATGGTTCTTAAAACTCAGACAAAAAAAGAAAAAGGGTTCTTGAAAGGATTGTGGGGGCTTGATCAGTTTCGTCTTTGTTGCTTTTTCAAGTTAGAAATCCTTGAAGTATTATTATTATTACTTGCTTGTCGCTATATCTAAAAACGCAAAACGTGGAGTAGGTTTGACCCCCCAAAAAAGAAAAAAAAAGGCAGGGGTTGTTTTTTTTTTTTTTTTTTTCTCTTGGTAAGTGAAGGCAATCGTCCAGTGTTTTTTACTTAGCTTGGAAAACGGGCTCGGACCGGAGCCCAATACTCACACACAGGCCTGAATTAGTTGGACTCGGAAATATTTATCTCCCACAAATCCTTAACAGGCCAAAGAGCCCAACACTTCTGAGATATCCACCTTGAGCATGCATAATCGCAAATTAATCATTTGGTGACCCAAATTAACACCAACAAACAATACCTGAAGCAAGATTAATTAAGAACAACTCAACACTCGATAGATTAATTAAGAACCAACAGTTACATATCCCACACGTTCGATATAAAAACTAAATAAATTACTTTCCACATGCTTGACTCCAGGATTTTATTTAGGTTTAATTTTTATGTAAAACCCAGATTCATCAAACATAGCTGCTGGTTTTCACCAGAAATTAATTTACACCGTAGCACTTGCTCCTCCTCCATCACTTTTTAATGCCTCCATAACTTTTTCCTCTTGTTCCTGCTGGTAATTAATGCCACTCCTCCACATGTAAACTTGAACTCCATTACGTGTTATCTGATAACAAAGAGAAGAAACGGAAAAAAATTTACAAAAATAAATAAGAATATGCAATTAAAAGTTATATGTATCAATCTAATTAGTTCCTTAATGGAATTAAGTCATCATGAGATCATGATTAAGAAGACTTACATATTTCCTCAATTCTAGATCCGCAGAATCAAATTTAACTTCTTTTGTCAAAATAGAGGAGTAAAAGGAATCCTCTGCCAGAAGCCGGTCTCCTGTTTTGAATTGATAATAATCTCTACAAAATGTACTCCGACCCTGGCTAACCTGAAAATGTTAAAAAAACTTGCAAGGAATTTGTTAACTTAATTAAAAAACTGAACAAAAAAAAAAAAAGAACCCATCTGGTGTGTGTATATATGTACCTCTACAACAACATAGCCAAGAAGATGGTCTTGGCTATATGTGAGGTAAAGCGTTGTTCTTCTTGAAGCATTCACCTTCCCAGTGCTGCAAGCCCTTAAATGGATAGACTGTGGCTACATGATAATATCCTCCTCCATTCACATTTATAAGCTGATGATGTTTGTTGAGTATTGGCCTAGACACTGCTTGGTTATTGCCCAAGAAGCTCTTCACCAAATCCTGAGACTGAGAGTAACCCAAGCCTGCATCAATGGAGATAAAGAGGCAGAGGATAACTATTGGGAAATACAAAGACAGTGCCATTGTGAAGTCTAGATTATAATTTGATACTATTGTATTGCATGGTGTCTCTCCCTTCCCGTTAGTTGGTTATTTATAGAGAAATTTGGTTATAAACCTCATATTTAATTTTTATTGTTGGTCTTCTACTAATTAGGTGGACCTTTACAGCTCTTAGTTGTTTCATTAATTCATTTTATTACACAAATGTTTTTGGTTGATAAAAATTTTAGGTTGAGCCGTTGAGGGGAGGCTCTCAACCCTTCTTCACGATCAAGGTAAATTACAGTTTGAAGAACGTTTATAATGCTATTTAAAGATTACATACACAGAAAAAGAAATAGGCGATGGAAATTCGGGCTCTCAACCTAATGAGAATGCTGATTAAAACCTTACTCAACTAAATCAACCCTAATGACCTTATTATCCTTTCTTACTATTATGTGTTTTCCTTTTCTCTCTTTTATGATCTGCTCTTTCATTTTCCCCCTTTCATTTTTTTCTTTCTCCTAGTTCCGTCCTCCTTTTCACGGTTTTCATGTTGTAGGTGCCACGTTGAGATAAATTAGGGTTCTTGAAGGATTGTGGGGGCTTGATCTGTTGCGCCCTATCGCTTTCTCAAATTAAAATGTGTACGTAGTAGTTGAACTTATTATTGCTTGCCTGTCCCTATATCTGTCTTGGGATTAATGATATTTTCGCTCATTGTACGCTTCTATTTGTAGCTATGGTACTAATTTTTGTATCCAATATTTGGACCTATTTTCATCAAAATTTTATACTTTCGTGTTTTACTGGTTTAAGACATCATGTGAAAACTAAATTTGACAAATTAAATGATGATATGTATCTCTCTCAAAATATTAAATTTAATGAAAATAGGATAATATAAGGACCAAAATCCATTTTAAAATTAATACAATATCCCTTCTCTTTACTTTTTCTCTTTTCTATGGATAACCCTTCATGGAAATTAAGGAATTAATTACATTAATATAGCTTTTAGTTAATCATATCCACCCTTCAATTTTAATCATATGAAGTGGACAAAAGAAATATATATATATATATACCTTGTAGTCTCCCCAGTGTTCTTTTGGTAATTGACTGGTGAGCAAATCCACTCTCAATTAATCCTTTTTTTTCTCTCCTGAATATGGGGATGCCCCATTTCATTCTTGGTACCTCCATTTTTACATAAGTTTAACCAGAAGAAAAAAAGAAGAATCTCACAAATCCCAAATTAATTAAAAAGAAAAAACTAAAGCACCAACAAACAATAATAGCTGAAACGAGATTAACAACAATAACACACGATACATAGATTAATCATGAACCAACAATTACATAAGTAGCATATGTAATAAGAGTTTTATTCCTTCCCACACCGCCACATGTAATTAAGATATATATAAAAACTAATTTATTTTATACATGCTTTGAATCTTGGATTTATTTAATCAGGTTTTATTTATATAAAACCCAGATTCATCAAAGATAGCTAGCTAGTCTCCAGTACTGGCTTCATCAGGAATTAATTTACACTCCTTGTTAATGGCTCCATAACTTTATCCTCTTGTTTCAGCTGGTTGCCACTCCTCCATATGTAAATTTGAACTCCTTTATCTCTTATCTGATAATTAACAAAGAGAAGGAAAAAAAACCAAAATAAATAAGAATATGCAATTAACTAAAAGCTATATTAATCTAATCAATTCCTTAATGGAATTAAGTCATGATCATGAAGACTTACATATTTCCTTAAGTATGGATCCGAGGAATCAAAGGCAACTTTTTTTGGCAATGCAGAAGAGAAAAAAGAATCCTTTGCCAGAAACCTGTTTATTGTATAGAATAGATAATAATCTGAACAAAATGTACTTTGAGCATCACCAACCTGATAAAAAAAAAAAAGACACAAAAGTTTCTTCTTAAGGTTGCATACTTCACATATATATGCACTAATATGAAAATATCAAAAAGTTTGTAAGGAATTAATTTAATTTGTTTACTTAATTAGAGACTGAACCAAAAAGAAAACCCCCATTTGGTGTATATATGTACCTCTACAACAATATAGCCAAGACCAAAATCTTGGGTATATGTGAGGTAAGCGTTGTTAGTCTTGAAGCATTCACCTTCCCAGAATTGATAGCCAGCAAATGGATAGACTGTGGCTACAATCTGATAATATCCATCTTCGTTTCCATTAAGCTGATGATGCTTGTTAATTGGCCTAGACACTACTTGGTAATTGGGCAAGATGCTTTGCACCAAATCCTCCTGAGAGTAACCCAAGCCTCCATTAAAGGTGATAAAGAGGCAGAGGATAACTAATGGGAAAGACAAAGACAGTGGCATATCTAAGGAGATTATTAAATTTTGTATGGTGTCTCTTGCTTTCTATTAGTTAAGTTATTTATAGAGAAACATTGTAATAAAATATTTAATTTTTTTACTATAGTAATTAATAACTAAGTGGGCCCTGCCAACAATCTCTCTTGATATTTGTTGAGGGTTATGTAGATTCTATTCCAAAGTTGGTAAGGAGAAATTGGACAATTTCTGAGATTTTGATGTTAAGAAAAGGTAAAAAACTAGGTGGATCTCTACACCTTTTAATTGTATCATTTTATTACTTATGTTTACTTGCTTTTGCTTTGGAATGTAAAATATTGGTCTAGTGTATTGCCACAAGAACCCTTCAAAAAGCAACCAATTTTTTTTCTTAATGTAAAAGAATATTTGTACCAAAGTGTTGCAGGAGACAGACGATAGTTTTCTTTATGCCATGAACATCTCTTCTCCACGCCCTTCATTTATTTGAACTCATCCAAAAAAAAATAGTGAAATACTGGATTCAAAAACTTGAAAAAAATAAAAAAAATTGAATTTAATTTTCATCCTTTTCATTCAAAATCAGCCGACAAGTTAATACAATTAAGGTAGGCTTTGGCTTTCTAAAAATTGTTTTCCCTCTCACATCTTTGGTTTTACTCTTACTCTATTGAGGTTTTACTCTTACTCAATGGCAATTTAACAGTTGTATCTCAATGGAATTCCAAATTTTTTTGTTGAATCTGAATGTAAATTTAATTTATGACAATGGATTTCAATGCACAATTGCCATCAAGTGAACATCTATCTTATCAACGCCGCAAACGCCAACAGGTTTAGAATTTGAACTATTACATTGCACAACATCATACAGGTTTCAACATGTACAAGGAGTTTCTGTTAGTGCCTTGTCTTGGCACCTATGTTGTAACCTTAAGTACAGGTGCTTTCCTAAGCGTCCTAACAACCTACCATAGACCTCAAAAAAGCTTAACTCGTTACCACTAGAACTCACAATTTTAAGCCAGTTTTCTTATCTTATCCTCTATGCCTAAAACAAATCGGCAATCCCCACCCTGCAGTGCACCATCCACCAGAGATCTTGACAATTTCGATTCAAACATCTGTACTAGAGTACTGAGCATCCTGAACGTTCATGGTAAACGATTGGTCCATTTCGCAATGCATTTATGACAACTTCTGTTGGATTTCCACAACTCAAAGCATCAATATCTTGGGCTCTGCATAAACATTGTCAGTCTGTCTCATCAGTCAAAGCAGTAGCACGGCATGAAGAAAACACAACTGGTGCAACTTGGGGGTTTAAAACTACGATTTGGATTAGCAAAAAAGATGGCTTCACTGAATTAGAGCAAAAAATGTGTCTTTTAAGGAAGCGTCAATCAATGGAAAGCTCACCAGACTTCAATGCATAGTGGTGTGGTTCAGAATTTGCTTGGAAGCCTTCAGGGGACTTCATTTTGCTCCCCATTTTTCTTCTCATCCTCTCGGAACTCAAAGAACCTTCAACTGTAAAAACAAGAAAGAACACATCTAGCTGACCCATAAAAGCAAAACGAATTGCAAAGTACTGAAAAAAGAAATTCGGGGGCAAGTCAGAAAGGGTGAATCTGAAATTTAAGGCGGCACTACCCAGAAAAAAAGAAGAAAAAAGAGCAACTCTGGTTAGTTAATAATGGAGTCAATGGGTTCCATCAACGATACCATTCTGATCAGTCCAGGAAGGTGGTCTTCATACCAAGAAGAATCAAATTAGAAACTGATGGAAACTATTCAAAACCTGGACACAATTTTGGCCTGTGCTAATGGATAACCGTACTAATTACCTTAGATAACTAACTCTACAATCTAGTAAGTTGAAGAACAATTATCAATCATAGAAAATTTGTGCAACTATGGAGGCTTGTATTTGAAAACCCCTTCAGAAGTTGGTAGAATTCGCAGCTTCAAAGCGCACTGCCAGTGTTGACATCAGAGATGTAAAAAATGTAAAAGATTTATAACTATTAAAGTTTTTATACCTTGCCACTCCCACACCACCTTTGATTCACCCTTGACTATCTTGGGATACCGATCTACTCGGGAATCTTCCTGAACCAACTGCTCAACCTGCAATGTAAGAAGCAATGACTGGAAATTTATAAGCAAATACCTTCTTTTGATAAGTAAGCAAATACCATATTGAATGCAGTAGAATCTGTTCATGGAATAAATATAATCGCAACTAACACCTTTCTCCATAAAACAGGGTCCCTCCTTTCTTTAGGCAAAAGCACGTGATCTCTTAACCGTGAAGCCACCACCCATGGTTCACTTTCTGCATTTACTCTTTTTGACATCAAGGCCTGTTCCTCAAGTATTTCACAAACCTAACAGATAAGAAAATTAAGAATGTTCCTTTAGAACACAACAAAAATAGCTATTCCAACAAACATGTTTACCCTATGAATGTGTACTTAAAATCAAGTGGAACACGTATCAACCCCATAAAAACTCAATTAAGAAGAACAATCTTCAAAACACCATGTAATATAATGGATATAGACACAGCCACTAACTCCGAAAAGGATAGCAGACAAGCTTTAAGGTAAGGGAAATGTAGTTGATTGAAGGAAAGAAGGTAATATGCATAGCAACTGAACCGGGGGTCAAATCTAGGCAATCTAAAATGTCTGAATTATTTACTGGTAGCAGCATCACCAATTGAGACGAGAAAAAGAAATACATTGGACTCATTTTCCCAGCCATACCTGTTCTTGCTTATCCAGGTTTCCTAAGTCTGTAAAGCTTTTTCATGTTTAGTTGACACTGGATTACTCTTATGACCAACCATACTTTAAGAAGCAAAAGACAAATTATCCCTGTTCAAACTTGTATAATAGGATATCAGGCCATGAACCAATATGTAACCACTTTAAGGGGTCTGGAACGACATAGTAGTTATTGAAAACGTAAACTAATATCATGCAATTGAGGGCTTTATATTATTAGAAGACGGAATTCCTAATTACCTGTATGTAAAGTTCTTCACTTCTGGTTGACAGATACCATCTACGCCGAAGTTTCCAAACTAGAAATGACGATCCAAGAACCTGTAGGCCTTGATACGGTGAACCACCTTCAACAATAACAAAAAACCAAAGCACTGGAAATCTGTTTCTGAGAGTGAATTACCATGAAAGAAACTAGAGCAATAACAAGAGCATGCTTGGAGATCCAATGACGAATAAAGCAGGTGAATGATTTGTAAGTTTCTACAAGCAAGTCTGGACATTTCAACTCTCTATTCCTGCCAGAACATCGAGACAGATAGAGATACGGGGAGTAGGAAGAATAACAAAACTTACATCAGAATGAATGAGAATTCGAGAAGATAAACCAAGGTTGTATTGAAACTTTAGCCTTTAAATAGAGGTGGAATAGCATACCCATGAGCATCGTTTCTCATCTCCAATGACGTACCAATAAACTCCATAGCCCTCCTTTTGGCATGAACAAATAGAAGATCGTCTGATCCATACTTTTCCATCACTTGATGGCCACCCAGATCATTCCATATATCATCCTCATGAATCTGAAAATATATAGAAAATATCAGAAATACAAATTTTAGCAACAATAACAGGAGAATCTGAGCATTCATCAACATCCGCAATTGATAATAGTTTTGAAACTTGTAGCATACAGTGTTACAACTAATACATACCCAGACTGCTCCAGTTCCGTCGCACAAAAAATTAGCATATGCCACACAAAGACGATTCTCTACCAATTTTGACTGCAGATTCATTGCATATGGATGGAAAAGTTTTAGAATGATAACTCGTTTTGTTCCATGCCCAGAAAATCAGCATACCACCATGAGTAAGATTATCAGAACAGACAAGTTTCTTAGCCCTTTGATTAATATCTCCATCTTCTACGCATGTATTTCCATGCCTCTGATATCCACGAGCACATTCCAACATGCCTTGATTACATTCTCCATTGCTCGGACAAGGCTCACAAAAATCTGAAACGGTTTCATGGATAAGAGAACCGATAAACCACATGCAATAAGTATTCCACGGAGACAAACTGCAAAATTACGAGTTTGACAAGTAATTATTTCATGCACACGAAAGATATACTGTCCATTTATTACATGTCCCAAACAACAATTCTGAATGTCAAAGAATCAAAACGGAAGCAGAACAGAATGGAATGATACTAAATGGCAGTGACAAGAGAATCCACTCACTCAACCATAACTATCAATGTTTCACAAGTTTGGTTTTTGGCTTCAAGAATCCATACTAAGCTTGATTCTAGCTTATAAACTAGTCTAGTCGGTCTAGAAAGAATAAGATATCCAACAGAAATTAATACAAATAACAAGCCATAGAATGAAAAATTGACAAAAAAAACAACTACAACACAAACCACAACAAATTGGACTGCTAATGTAGAACCAGTTGATGGAAATGAGCCAACCATACTTGGGTTGTTCAACCAATCCCAATAAACCCAGCTACGCATTGCATAAAAGCCACCAATATAAATTCTCCTAAGTTGCAGGACAGCAAAAAAGAACACAAATTGAGCTAACTTACAATGAAAAACACAAAAAACCCACATAGTTCAATCACCAAAGTAAGCCAAAACAGAAAAACAAAGGATGCCCAGGAAGCAGAATAGGAAAACAAAGCGAAAAGAGAGCCTCCCCGGCACAAGTGACGCACCTGATATAGAATCTGGAGAGTCGAGGTTGCTATCATAAAAGGGTTTTGTTGTAGGATTAAAATAGCCGTAGAGGAAGTTACAAGTGAAAGCCACCGATGAAGCAATAGTAACCACTGCTATGAGTCTCAAGAACTCTCCTTTAGAAGGGAACAAATTCGTGGGCGGTTCCATTATAGGCGAATACGAAGACAGAGAAGACGAAGAAGAAGAAGGGTTTTTGTTTTGGGGTTTAGAGGCTAATTTTGGGCGCTTTTTTGGAGCAGAAGACATTGTTTCAATTGGGTTTTGCTTTTTTTCCCGGGGTTTCAAAGGAGTTATGGAGAGTGGCAGCGGGAAATGCAAGAAAACGGGAAAGAAGAGAGCTTTTCTTTTGTGCTGCAATAAGTGATTTTTGTGAATCTTTACAGGCGGTGAAAAGTTGAGTGGGGACACTATTTTGCTAAGGGTACTAATTAATTTTAAAAAATTATGAAAATTGCAAGTTTATGAGATAATGGTCTAGAAAAATCTATAATAGATTTGTAAATTTTGTATTAAGAAAAACAAATGGTACTATAAAGTAATACTAGTTTTGAATAATTGTAAAAGACAAAATAATACTACCTGTAAAAGTTGTTTCCAACTCACCTAACTTTAACCTTTAAAGTTCGAACTGTGTTCTGTTTTGTAAGCACTTGACAAGATGTGTACTAGAGTAAACAAACAAGACGCCTACTAGTTAAACTACTTTATATGTCACCTCCTCCATCCACCCTGAGAAAACGCACCGCTGTCTCGTTAGATTCCATGGAGGGAAAGACACTCTAGAGAAGAAGAATATAGAAGAACCCAGTTGAGATTCTGGTGTGTACTCCTATATCACCTTTTCTCATATTTGCTTAGCAGATCAACCCTCTTCTCAATTGATTGTGTTTTTGGTTCAAAATTCCATCAATTTCTTCTTATACTCAAGGATCTTTTTTTTCCTTAATTCCTTGTAATTCAATGTTGATTTAGCTCCTTGTTCATTTCAGTTGTTTACCAGAGATTATATGAGGTGTGGAAAGTTAGGTGGGGATTGATGGCAGACTTACCGGGTTACCTGCGTTCCTGTTTGCATACTGGGAAACTTGCGTTCTTGGCTATTTTGGTTTCTGGAGGGATTGTATTGCAGATTTTGGTGGGTTGCTTTGTTTTTTGGTTGATTACCTACTTACATGGTTGCTTTAGTGGATGCTTTCTGTTGAGAGTTGAATTGTTGTTACAACTCATTTTTCTTGGTTGATTTTGTAGGCATGTGCTTTGTACAATAATTGGTGGCCGATGTTAACTGGTATGTTTCTAGAGCTATCTGCCTTTAAGATGATTGTTCTTTTAAGAGCGTCTTCTTGGTGTTTCATTCCGGTACAAGATGTATGTCTGGTTGTATAATGAATGCATTATTTGTTGCTGTTCTAAACTAATATTACTCTGTGACGGAGGATATGGATACATAAAACTTGATGTGATGATTAGCTTGATCTAAACTATATATCTTCCCAAATTTATTCGATGTAACAACCAAGATGGTACATTTATTGTTGGAATTTGTATTCTTGTTCGTCCTAAGATGGTGACTGATGATGGGCTTTTCTCCATATTTTTCTCTTAAATCAGTTCTAGTTTCCAGATTGTAAGACGTTATCTGTTTATGTTAATGGTTCTTTTGATTCAATGCTCTTCTTATTTCCAGGAAGGTATCCAACTAGCTTTCTCTGTAAATTCTTCTTTTCACTCACTTGTCTATCCATCTACGCCTTTTATACTTGCCCTTGTACTTCAGTTCCTTAAATTCTTGCAAAGGAGAACAGCATGGTCACTTTTACATGTTTTCTGTATGCTTGCTCCGTGGTAAATTATTTGGCCATTCTTGATTATGTGTGTCTGTAGAAATGTTTTGCCTATCTTACTTATCTTCCACATGGTTATAATATGCATTCTTGTTTTCTTTTCTGGATGATGGAGTGAGGGTTCATCAATTAGTTTGACTCTAAAAGGTTTATTACCGAGATAAATATTGTGTACATTGGACTACTAGCTTGATCCATCACTTTATTAGATTCTATCTGTACCAAGTTCTTTTTGTTGCCCATTCACTAGATGTATCTTTGAATTTCTCCTCAATTTTTTCAGCAATTATAGGTTGTGTAATGGAGTGATGAAAGTCTTTTAGATGTCATTGGTAAATCATAGGCTTGAACCATGATGAGTTCACATTGATCTTGTCCTTTTGCAGTAATTATGTATGTGCTTCTTCCGATGCCTTTGCTGTTTTTTGCGGGCTCTGATAGTTCCTCTCTTTTTCGAGAATCTGATAATGGGTAAGGCTCTGGCTGCAAATGCTTCCATTTTAAAGATTTGGCTTTTCCATAGATGCCAGGCTGATTAGTGTTTCTATCTTTGTGATTGATGAAATAGCTGGGTCAATGCAACCAAGTTCTTGACTGGTGCTTCAGCAATTGGAAGCATTGCAATTCCAGCAATCTTAAAGCATTCTGGTATAATTGGTTGGGGGGCACTGGCAATGGAGCTTTCATCTTTTTTTGTATTTGTAATAGCTATAATGTGTTATATAAGCATGGGTGATGAAAATGATTATTACAGTTTTATATGAGATGTGGTGCATTCCATTGGTGTAAAATAGAATTCATTCTTGCTCAGCTATTGGAGGCTTTCACTTTGTTGTTACCCCAAGTCTAAACTTCCTCTTCTCGTCATCATGTTTTGAAAACAAGGTGTTGCAACCGAGTGATTTACCAGGATCATCATTCTTTTGTTGTGTGTACAATGCTTAAAATCTGTGGTTGTAGAGAAGTTTGTCAGAAATGAACATAAGAAACTTTTTCTGTGCCACTAGCTCTGAATTCTTTCTGTTACCAATAGCTGTTTCACTATCTCGTTGTTGTTACTTGACTGGTTTGATTTGGTTGATTGAGATGGCTTGTTTCCTTGAAGAGTACTTGCTGTAAAAGGTCATGGGTTCCCAGGAATGCCATAATTCGATTGAAATCACTTCTCCGAGTGGTCAGAACTACCGTGGCTGTGTGTGTATACGCAGGCATTTTGTCATGTCCATGCGCAGACAGATTAGTTTTGTACTTCGGATACATCTTCTCAGTTGCATAATGAGAACGGTTGGAAACAACAAGCCGAACACGAAAACCACAAAACCATAGTCATTAATATCTAACTGCACAAGCAGGAACAATAGCAGCAAAGTTTATGTGTAGAGGAAGAGAGGACATGGCTAATAAACACAGATCTCCGAAGGTGCAACATTTGACGCGAATTATGCGGTAATAGTCACTGGTACCTTCTCATATCCTTCCATATCCTTGAATCTTTTGGGCAAGAAGCAACGACCACCAAACTGCTGCTGCAGGTATATGATTGCAGCAAAGAGCAGAGCCCCCAAAGAGATAATAATATCCCAAAGAGTGGAATAATAGTCTTCACCAGGCTCTGCATAAATGTATGACCCATCAATATCACCAACATAGTTGTGAGCGCTGTATATGTCATAAGCATGTGGCAGCATGCGCATGAATGTGTTTCCCATGTAAAACAGGGGAGAGAGGGCGTTTTCTCTTGAGTTATGGTAAATGTTGAGCAGGATTTGAGGGAATAGGAAACCATCAAGCACTAATCCAGCGTATGACCTTAAGTCTGCCCTAAGTGAACTTGGAGGCCAATTTCCTTGGCTAGGTCTGTTACTCCATATCACAACTAGAGCCCCAGCCACATATAATGGGGAAGACACATACAGTGTCTTCTTCTCAGCAGTCCATGTGAACTTTTGGTTTGCATCAGCCATTTTTGAAGACCACACAAGCTTAATAAGCCAGAACTGTAGAAAAAAGGCTACCATTGTCACTAGGGTCACCTCATTCACTTCTAGCCGTCCGCCACCCCTGAGCAGGTAAGCTTTCATATCTCGCTTTGACAAGAACAAGGCTTCAAAGGGTGGCAGTACCGGAATCGTGTGACCGAGAACAAGTACTACAAGCATGAGCAATGATATGAAAGGGAACATATTGGGGTGTTTCTTCACGTGCAAGATTTGAATTCTGAGGATGAAACAGAGGAATGTACTTGAGATCAAAGCCATTATTGTCTCAAAATCCATCCTCCATAATGACTCTATTGAGTGGCTCCTGTAATAGGAAGCAGCAGTAAAAGTGACAGGCCTGAAATATAGAGCAGAAGAGTTCAGCCTTGTGCTTTCAATGCGCCCCTCAATGCGTTCATTTGAATCCGTTGGAGGGAACTTGAGAACAAGAAGAATCTCACAGTCTGGCGAATCATAAGCCAGTATTTGCCCTTCTGAGAGAGGAAATCTGCAGTCGCAGTCTGGTGAACCATAACCTTGCCCTTCTGAGCGGAATTTGCAGCCTACCATACACAAGATTCCTGTTTCTTCATCGTAAGTGCCTTCTGCTAAAACCTCAAAACTTGAGTAGTTACCTTTCCGGCACCCAATATTGTCCAAATGCATGCTTGGTTCATCGTATAAGTTGAATGCAATTCGATAGCTCATGTTCTGGGAGCTGATGCTGGGGTTTTTTCTTCCGAGGCTTGGGGTTGACATTGCTGGGAAGTAGTAGGGGTTCTGTGGAGCAGCTTCATCACCCACAAAGATTGGTTCAACGGAGCCCCATCCAATGCTTCTTCCTTTGTGGTTCTCTATCGACAAATCAAAACGCATATCATGCGAATTGGCATCTGGGTACACCCTTCCTTCCTTTTTAATAGAGTTCTCTTCTGGGCAAGAATTTCTGGCTTCTTTAACCAAAGTGTAGTTGTACTGCACCCCTGGAATCATACCTACATCATTTCGAGTACTCCGGAAAGTCATTCTATTAAAGTACCCTGGATCATTTGCAGTTTTATTACTCCAAATATGCCCTATCATGCGGATAGTGTTTCTCATTGACCAAACTGCAGGGAGCATCAAACTCAACCTTATTGAGCAATCCTCAACTTGAGAACTATTAAAAGACTTAACAGCATTCAAGATTCTACAAGCAATGATACACAACCGGTTATTTTCTGCATCCCATGATCCTTCTGCAACCAATGATGTGCTTGGATTGAAAAGGCTGTAGTAATCAGCATTAGTAGTGTTGTGGAACTGTACCTGAAACCTGAGGCTTTGCTTGTCATCCGAACAATCAATTAGAAGCAAGGACATGAATTCTGGTGAATATCCGATTCCCTTGTCAAATGGACTGCAACTCTTTGTGGTGCTGCAGCCACTTGCATACTCTAGTTTATAAGAATTATACCAACCTGAAAATATGGAACAAATAGATAATCCGGGTTGCAAACTGAGTGAGAAACCTTTAGGAACTTGATCCTCACCAGCACAAACAGATTCTTCAGCAACAGCACTGTACCTATAGCCCACTTTAGGAAAAATCAACAAGGAAATCGGGGCAAAGTAAGTAGAATCATTTACAGAACTCAAGCTTTCCAGTGTTCCACTAACCAAACTAGTTAAACTAGTCGTGCTTGTAACACCATGAAGCTTAAGCACACCAGTAAGAACTCTATGTTCACCAGTTTCCATGTCACTGGAACTTGAACCCACCATGCTCAGCTCACCGGTTGATTTTGACCAGAAACCTTCTAATTCAAAACTCAAAGGTCCCTTCTCAGACATGGTAGGGAGGACTTGAGTAGAGTGTGAGTAACTGTATGATTGTAGTGTAAAATGGTAGACCGTAGTTTCGAGGATCAAACTCGCCTTGACCTTATAGACTTCATCTACATCAGTAGCATAGACATTGTGGGTACGAAACAACAGAACCCTGTTGTCACTTGTCCTGTAATAGTACCGAGGTGGGACTGGAAGAGTCATTATTTCTTCTCCACCAAGGAAGTAACCATCTTGGTCTGGAGCAAAAGGGATGTCGCTGAATTTATCAGGAGCAGCTTCAGGACTTGATTCCGGAGCAAACGAGGCAGAATTTTTGTTCTCAGGCATTTTAGCTTCTGAACAAGACCCCAGGATGAAGAACAAGGTTGCAGAAATGATCAAGAGCTTGGCAATCTGTAGCCATGATTTTCTTGGATGGGTGAGCGTTGAAGAACTGATCATCATTGACTTGTGATTCGAGCTATGATAGCCATATACGAGTGAGCCAAAGGTAGCTGTCGCTTGAACGCTTCACAAGTCAAATGAGAGATCCAGCTTATTAAATGTTTTCCTTTAATTATATACTATTAGTGGCAGCCATTTTATATTGATTTACAGACTAATCCAGTTCAAACTCAAAAGTCTATGCAACTAAGTCACTTAGGCCGTCAACAAAACAAAAACTCCTAAAAAGTTTTATACAGCTGAGGCTTTATTTTTATTTTTTTCATTAATGTTATTTATTACAGATAAGGATATATTTTACAAGTGAAAGTATCTTTTAATTGTTTTCACTCATACACTTGTGAGGCTGGAGGGACAATTTTTAATATTGTAAGCAATAAAAGAAAAATATGTATATTCTTGACATTGAAACAGCTAGGAATTAATTCGCCCTCAAGGTGAAACATCAAATACATTAGAGGCAGTAGAACAGGAAACATGATAATGAGAACAGGAGGGCAAAAGGTCATAGAAGCTTGTCTCCAACAAGTTACGCATCAATAGCTACCGGTACCTTCTCATATCCTTCAGGTTCCTTGAATCTTTTATGCAGGAAGCAACGGCCGCCAAAGCGCTGCTGCAGGTATATGATTGCAGCAAAGAGGAGGACACCTAAAGAGATAACAATATCCCAAGGAGTGGAATAATAGTCTTCACCAGGCTCTGCATAAATGTATGACCCATCAATGTCACCAACATAGTAGTGAGCCCTGTATAGGTCATATGCATGTGGCAGCAAGCGCACCAATGTGTTCCCCATGTAGAACAAGCGAGAGAGAGCTTTTTCGGTCGAGTTCTGGAAAATGTTGAGCAGAATTTGAGGGAATAGGAAACCATCAAGCACTAGTCCAGCATAAGACCTTAAGTCCGCCCAGAGAGAATGTGAAGGCCAGCTTCCTTGGTCAAGTTTGTAACTCCTCCATAGCACAAGTAGAGCCCCAGCCAAATATAAGGGCAATGACACATACAGTGTCCTTTTCTCAGCAGTCCAGGTGGACTTCTGGTTTCCATCAGCTTTTTTTGAAGACCATATAAGCACAAGAAGCCGGAAGTGTAGAAGAAAAGCTACCATTGTCATTGCCCTGACGATCACCTCGTTCGCTTCCAGCCATCCGCCACTCCTCATGATGAAACTTGTTCGATTTTGCTTCGATATGAACAAGGCTTCAAAGTTCAGCACTAGAGGGATCATGTACCCCAGAAGAATTATTACAAGCATGAGCAATGAGATGAAAGGGAACACAGTGGGGTGTTTCTTCACATGCAAGATTTGATATCTGAGGATGATACAGACAAGTGTACTTGATATCAAAGCCATTATTATCTCCATATCCATCCTCCATATTGACTCCATTGAGTATCTTCTGTAGAAAGAAACAGCACTAAAGGTGATTGGTGTGAAATATAGAGGAGAAGATTTTTGTCTTGTGCTTTCAATGCGCCCCTCAATGCGTTCATTTGAGTCCACTGGAGGAAAGTTGAGAACAAGAAGAATCTCACAGTCTGGTGAATCATAAGCCAGTACTTGCCCTGCTGAGTGAGGATATTTGCAGCCTACCATGCACAGGATTCCTGTTTCTTCGTCATAAGTTCCTTCTGCTGAAACCTCAAAACTTGAATTGCTGCTTTGTGCATCGTAGAAGTTGAATGTAACTTGATAGCTCATGTTTACTGCCTTGGGGTTTGGCCTTTTGGGTTTGGGATTTAACTCTGATGAGTAGAAGTGGGGATTCTGTGGAGCAACTTGTTCACCCACAAAGATTGGCTGGAAGGAGCCCCTTCCAGTTCTTCTTCCTTTGGGATTCTTGATTGACAAATCGAATCGCATATCTTGGGATTTGGCATCAGGGTACACCTTCCCTTCATTTTTAGCAGGCTTCGCTTCAGGGCAAGAACTTCTGGCCTTTTCGACCAAAGTGTAGTTATACTTCAACCCTGGAAGTCTACTTACATCATTTTGAGTACTCCTAAAAGTAATCCTATTGAAGTATCCATCATCACTTGCAGCTTTGTTACTCCAAATGTGCCCCACCGTACGAGTTGTGTTTCTGTGTGACCAGACTGCAGGGAACATCAGACTCAACCTTATTGAGCAATCTCCAATATGAGAACTACTGAAAGACTTGGCTGCATTGAATATTTGGCAAGCAGCAATACAGAGCTGATTGTTTTCCACATCCCATGATCCTTCTGCAACCAATGTTGTGTTTGGATTGAAAAGGCTGTAATAATCATAATTAGTGGTGTTGTGAAACTGTACCTGAAACCTGAGGCTCTTCATATCATCCGAACACTGAATTGGAAGCAAGGACATGAACTCAGGCAAGTATCCAACTCTCTCATCAAATGGACTGCAACTCTTTGTGGAGTTGCAGCCACTTGCATACTCCAATTTATAAGAGTTATACCAGCCTGAGAATATCGAGCATATAGATTCACTCAGTGGTAAACCAAGTGAGAAACCTTTAGGAACTTGACCACCACCAGCACAAGCATTATCAGATTCTTGTGAAACCTCAGTGTAGCTGTAACCCACTTTGGGGAACATCATCAACGAAATCGGGGCAAAAGAAGTAGAATTATATGCAGAAGGCAAGCTTTCCAGTGTTCCTGTCACCAAACTAGTAATGCTAGTGGTGCTTGTAACACCATGGAGCTTAAGCACACCAGCAAGGACTCTACGTTCACCATTTTCCATGTCACTAGAACTTGAACCCACCATGCACAGCTTACCAGTTGATTTTGACCAGAACCCTTCTAATTCGAAACTCAAAGGTCCCTTCTCAGACATGGTAGGGACGACCTGAGTGGAGTATGAGGAGTAACTGTGTGAGAAACTTGACATGTGATGGATGGTAGTTTCCAGGATCAAACTTGCCTCGATCTTGTAAACTTCATCTACTTGTGTCTTGTAGACATGTTGGGTACGAAACAATAGAACTCTGTTGTCACTTGACCTAAAAGAGGACTGAAATGAGGTGGAAATATTCATAATTTCTTCCCCACCAAGGAAGTAACCATCTTGGTTAGGAGCAAAAGGGATGGTGGTGAATTGAGGAGCAGCTTTAGGACTTGATTCAGGAACAACCAAGGCACAGTGTTTACTGTAAGGTATTTTGGTTCCTAAACAACACCCTAGGATGGAATACATGGTTGTGGAAAGAATCAAGAATTTGGCAATCTGAACCCATGATTTGCTTCTACAGATGAGCATAGAAGAACTCATGATAATGGTGTTTCAAGTATGAGAGGATGTTAAGTGAGGCTTGGTATGAGTTAGAGTTACTGATACAAGATTGAGCTAAAGTGCCTATATGCAAGTAATCCTCTTAAAACTCAAAGTCTATGCAACTAAAGTCAATGAGTCAATGAGTCAATGAGTCAATGCATATACAGATGAGGCAATATTTTGTCTTCATTCATGTTATCTAATAGACCTGTGGGAGTATTTTACAAGTTAAATTATTTTTGGATCCATTTTTTACGTTCAACCAAGATGATTAAATATTCAAGGGCTTGAATTTCACCTAATACCATTCTTAACTTTGTTGCCCCCAAAATTCAACATCAGTCATCATCAAGGATTTAAAGCGTCGGCAAAGACTTAGCGAAGCTTTCCTCACATCAACTGAGGCAACTATTTCTTGGAAAAAGACCATTAATTAGGATGGAATGTTCCTAGCAACAAAGACCTGAAAACGTCAACATAGAGGGCTGGAAATATTTTAGAAGCACTAAATTGCACGCCAAGAGAAAGCAGAGAGTGTTGTGTCTTTTCATTAATTTGGATCAGTAGAAATGGCCCCATATCACCAATTCTTCCATCACTCTGTGGAATTTGCAAGTCCCAACAATTTTAATTTAAATATGGATTTTTCTTAATTTAAATATGGAGTTTTCATGCTAATAAAATTACAGATTCGTGGTCTAATTAGCATGCTACAGATAAAATATTATACATTAAAAAAAAAATATCCAGAACTTGACACATAAGCATTATTACTTAGTTTAATATCTAGTAAAATAGATGCACTAGAATGCAGTCCTCTCTCTTGGTTATGCTTCAATACCCACCACAGGTACCTTCTCATATCCTTCAGGTTCCTTGAATCTTTTATGCAGGAAGCAACGACCTCCATAGCTCTGCTGCAAGTATATGATTGCAGCAAAAAGCACACACCCTAAAGAAATGGCAATATCCCAAGGAGTGGAGTAGTAGTCTGCACCAGGTTTTGCATACATGTATGACCCATCAATACCACCAAAAGAGAAGTGAGCCCTGTATAGGTCATATGCATGTGGCAGCAAGCGCACAAAAGTGTTCCCCAAGTAGAAGAAGCGAGAAAGAGCAGTGTCTCTTGAGTTGTGGAAAATGTTGAGCAGAATTTGAGGTAACAGGAAACCATCTAGTACCAATCCAGCATAACACCTCAAGTCTGCCCAAAATGAATGTGAATGTTGCCAGTTTCCATCCCCAAATCTGTAATGATTCCTCCAATGCACAAACAACACAGTTAGACCACCCGCCAAGTATAATGGTGAAGAAACATAAAGTGTCCTCTTCTCGCCTATCCAGTTGGACTTTTGGCTTGTGTCTGCCATTTTTGAAGACCATACAAGCATAAGAAGCTGGAATTGGAGAAGAAAAGCTACCATTGTGACTGCTCTAACAATGACCTCATTGGTTTCTAGCCATCCACCCGCGGCTAGCGTGAAAGTTTCTTGGTTTTGCTTTGGCATGAACAAGGCTTCAAAGTTTAGCACCAAAGGGATCATGTGCCCCAGAAGAATTACTACAAGCATGAGTAGTGAGATGAAGGGGAACACATTGGGGTGTTTCTTCACATACATGATTTGATATCCCACAGTGAGACAGACAAGAGAGTTGGAGATCAAAGCCATGATAATCTCCATATCCATCCTCCATATGGACTCTCTTGCCTGGCTTGTGTAGTAAGCAACTGCTGTGAAGGAGATAGGCTTGAAATACAGAGTTTCAAATTCATCCCTGGTGCTTTCAATGCTCCCCTCAATGTGACTATTAACTGAATCCAATGGAGGGAACTGAAGACTCACACGAACGTCACAGTCTTGTGAGTCAAGAATCTGTTTTCGTGATATATCTGAAAGAAGATATTTGCAGCCTACCATGCACAGTATTCCTGTTTCGGAATTGTAAATCCCCTCTGCTGAAACCTGAAATCCTAAAGCCTTTCCTGATAAATTGTAGAGCGGGCCACTTGTTTCTTCCTTTCTTAATCTATATGCAATCCTGTAGCTGATATTGAACGAGCTACCGTGGGGGCTATTAGCTTTAGCCAGAGAGGAGTTTCCAGGTCCTGAAACTGCCATGACTGATGAGAAGTAGGAATTCTGTGAAGAAGCAGCTTGATCTCCCACAAAGATTGGATGCATACTTCCCCGTCCGGTTCTTCTTCCTCTGGAATTTTTGATTCTGAAACCAAAACTCATATCTTGTGATTTGACATCTGGGTACACCTTCCCTTTATCTTTTCCAGGCTTCACTGGACAAGATTTTTTGGCTTTTTCAACCAAAGTGTACTCATACTTCAATCCTGGAATCCTATTTACATCTCTTCCATAACTTTGGAACGCAATTCTGTTGAAGTAACCAGGATTACTCGCAGTTTTGTTGCTCCAAACTTGCCCCAAGATGCCAGTGGTGTTCCTGATTGACCAAACTGCAGGGAACCTCAAACTCAGCCTTATTGAGCAATCACCAACATAAGAGCTATCTGAATACTTAGCTGCGTTTAAGAATCTACATGCAACAACACACAGCCGGTTATTAGCTGCATCCCATGATCCTTCTGCGACCAATGATGTGTTGGGATTGAAAAGGCTGTAATAATTACTATCATAACTGTTGTTGTGGAAGTGTACCAGAAATCTGAGGCTTTGTCCATCATCTGAGCAATGAAGTAGAAGGAATGACATGAATTGAGGCAAGTATCCAACATCCTTACCAAATGGACTGCAACTCTTAGTAGAGCTGCAACCACTTGCATACTCCAGATTATGAGTATTGCCCCAGTCAGAAAACAGCGAACATATGGGTAGAGTCAGAGGAAGACTGAGAGATAATCCTCTAGGAACTTGAACCCCACCATCACAAACAGTATCAGATTCTTTTAAAACCTGATCAGAAAACTTGTAACCCATTCTAGGGAACATCAAAATGGAAACCGGGCCGAAATAAGTAGAATCATCTGCAGAATTCAAGCTCTCCAGTGTTCCTTTAACCAAACTAGTAATACTAGTGGTACTCTTAACACCATCAAGCTTAAGCACACCAGTAAAAGCTCGTTTCCCACCTGTTTCCATTTCATTGGAGCTTGAACCCACCATGCACAGCTTACTAGTGGATTTTGACCAGAACCCTTCTAGTTCAAAACTCAAAGCACCCTTCTCAGACATGCTAGGAATGACCTGAGTAGAGTACGAGTAACTATATGATACTTGTGACACATAGTACACAGAAGTTTCAAGGATCAAACTCGCCTCAATCTTGTAGACTTCATCTACATCAGTAGCATAGACATTTTGGGTACGAAACAACAGGACTCTGTTGTTGGCTGATCCGTAATAGTACACGGATGAGTTCGGATGATTTGTCATTTCCTCACCACCATGGAAGTAGCCATCCTGGTTGGGAGGAAAGGGGATGGTAGTGAATTGAGGAGCAGACTTGGGAGTTGACTCAGGAACAAAAGAGTCACAATGTTGGCTATAAGGAACTTTAGTTTGTGAGCAAGAAACAAAAGTGGAGTAGAAGATTGTGGAAAGAAACAAGATTTTGGCAACCTGAAGCCATGATTGGAGATAAAATATGCTTGGAAATAAGACCATAACAGAACTCATATCCATGGTTGGTTTCTTCATCAATGTTGATGATAAGTGAGGGGGAAGAAATTGAATTGGAACAGTAATTAAGATGATATAGCTAGAGTGAGCAGGAGGTAGGAATGGACATGTCTTCAAGTCTTTCAACATAGACTTTTGGAACCTTCCCTCCAGTCAATGAAGGCAACTTTCATGGAAAGGACTCAGTCGCTAGGATCAGAAAATTCCAAGCAAGAAAGACTTGGAATTGTCAAAAAGTTGGAAGGCATCAAATTCACCAAGTTGCACGGTTGGAAAATAAGAACCACAGGAAAAAAATAGCACTTTCGTTTGCACCCCAGAGAATATGGAGGCCTGGAAATTGTAGTTGAATTTATTAAGTGCACATAGTAGCTCGGTTTAAGTTTTCAACTAACTCATAAAGGCACATTCTTTATTTCAGTTTTTCATTTTTCTCAAGTTGTCGGACCAATGGCAGAATTTCTAACCAGTGTGGCTAGGCAGGTTAAGCACAAAACACATCCACTGATTTTTCTGATCCAAAGATGTACAATGTGGTCCAAAATGATAAAGAGTCAAGCTCTCTCTCCAGTGGCCTACTATCCACTCTCCACACCAATGTATGATAGAGCTGATGTTACCATCTATTGTTTATTAATTACAACGGGTTGAATATTTGATCATGATCACATTTTAAAACCTTGAATATTTGTCTCAATCAGATGACTAGTCTAATTTTTAAAACCTTACTTGGAAAGGTAGAAAACGCTTAGAAAATTTTACTTTACCCAAGTGGGGATTTATTAAAGTTGATCTCAGGATCTTAAATTGTATGGCTTTGTTAGACAGAATAAGTACAGAACAAATCAAATATGCACCTGTTTTTGTCTTTGACAATTGATATGCAAGCAAGAACATTAATTTACTCTATCATCACTAATCTACACTAATATCTTCTTCTTTTGGGGGGGCAGAATCTGTTGGTGAATCTACTCATAACATCCGCATGCATAACATGCCCAAAAATGATACAGACTTGGAGTCAACACTAATAGTCTCACTGGTATGTTAAAAAAAAAAAAAAAAATAGTCTCACTGGTCATTACTTAGTTAATGTTATCAGTTCTCCCTCTCCCTCTCTCTAATGGCGGACCCCGTCTTCTCCACACCTCTGTACAGTAAATTTTCTGATAAAAACATCATAAATAGGGTGTTAGATGTTACCATCTTATTCCTGCTTCTGTTAGTCCTCGTCTACCGTCTCTTCTCCCTAAACAAGCATGGATTTGCTTGGTTTCTGGCTTTCTTATGCGAGTCTTGGTTTACTTTCATGTGGGTTCTTACTATCAGTACCAAGTGGAATCCAGTGGACTATGAAACATACCCTGAACGACTTTCCCAGAGGTAGAACACTAAAAACCCTTTTGTCAAAAACAAGTATTTAGCACTTTCTCCTTGTATAAATTCATGCCATGATGCCATATTTTGTTGTGCTCTTCAAGCAGAGTGGAAGAAGAGCTTCCTCCTGTGGATGTGTTTGTCACAACAGCAGACCCGACTCTAGAACCGCCTTTGATCACTGTAAACACTGTGATATCTCTATTGGCAGTGGATTATCCAGCAGACAAGCTAGCTTGTTATGTCTCGGATGATGGCTGCTCTCCACTCACCTTTTACTCTCTAGTTGAAGCATCGAAGTTTGCCAAGAACTGGGTTCCCTTCTGCAGAAAGTATAATGTTCAAGTTAGAGCTCCTTCTATGTACTTCTCTAATGAGTTCAGCTCATCATCTAGTGATGGTTCCTTGGAGTTTAAACAGGAGTGTAAGAAGATGAAGGTAATTTTTATAGTAACTTGGAGTAAATCTTTGCAAGTCCATTTCTTATTATGTCTGATGTTTTGTCATGACTTTGGTGGTGATTAGGACATGGTAGTAAAGCCTATGATAAGGATAATGTTGTCTTTATCTCTGTAGGATGAGTATGAGGAGCTTAGCCGCAAAATAGATGATGCAACAAAAGATTCCAGTTTGCTGAATCTACGCAGTGATTTGGCTGTTTTCTCCAATACAGAACGCAGAAACCATCCGTCAATAATTAAGGTTGACCATATCTTCTTGAATGAACTCACTACTTGAAAGATGACAATGTTTACATCATCGGTAGCATTATAAGATTTTTCTTTTGTTCTTAGTATCTATCACAGAATTTACTAATCCAGAATCGGACACTATCGCACATTTCGTAATGAACTTTGTGTATATTATATGCTAAGGAGAAATTTTTTGATAGGTTGTATGGGAGAATAAGGAAAGTCTCCCAGATGGGCTGCCACATTTGATCTACATATCTAGGGAGAAGCGACCAAACCATCCACACAACTACAAAGCAGGTGCCATGAACGTGCTGGTGAGTTAAGCAGTAGTGCTTTGCATTTATTAACCATGAAAACTCTTATCTTCAAGAATTGATAGCATCTTTTCTGATATGTTCTTTATATGTGTTGTTTGCTGATCAGACCAGAGTCTCTGGACTGCTAACAAATGCTCCATACATGCTAAACGTAGACTGTGACATGCCTGTGAACAACCCACAGATTGTTCGTCAGGCAATGTGCCTGTTCTTGGGTTCCAGCCATGAAAGCGATAGCGGATTTGTTCAGTTTCCACAGACTTTCTACGGTGGATCAAAGGATGATCCTCTTGGAAATCAATTCTTGATATGGAACCAAGTATGTTGAATGTATCTTGGCCCTAGTGTTTCTTTCACTTACAGAAAGAGTATATTAATGTTTTTCTGAGTGTGAAATTAGAATGTTAATTTTGTGTTGGGGCCTATCTCAGTACATGATACGTGGATTTGCGGGAATTCAAGGACCTTTCTACGGGGGAACAGGATGTTTTCATAGGCGAAAAGCTATATATGGCTCGTGCCCGAATGACATAGCAAATCAAGCAAGAAATCTTCATTCTGTTCATGTTAATGAGAGGCCCTTTTTGTCCCTTTCTGGTAAATTAATGACACTAAAAACAGTATCTAGAGAATTGCTAATGGGGCAAAAGGATGATAATTTTGCCAAGCTTCGTCTCTCGTTTTGCAGGTGATTTATCTGAGAAGGACTTGCTAAAGATATTTGGTAACTCTATGGAGTTTATGAAATCAGCTGATACTGCACTAAAAGAGAAGAATAATGATGCACAGAACCTCTCAGTCATGGCTGAAGAGGCAATGCCTCTTGCTGGTTGCGATTATGAGAATGTTACTAGCTGGGGTACAGAGGTTAGTCCTGACTAAAGACAAATGTTTGAATGTTGCATCCCATACAACAATTATTTGGAATGCTACTATACTGGTTTTATGCTTCAGATTGGTTGGCAATATGGATCCGCAACAGAAGATGTTGTCACTGGGCTCATGATCCATGCAAGAGGCTGGAGAACTATACTATACATGCCAGACCCTCCTGCGTTTCTGGGATGTGCACCACCATATGGACCTACCACAATTATTCAAATGAAGAGATGGACTACAGGATGGCTTGAAATCTTGTTTAGTGAAAAGAGCCCCATTTTTGCCACACTTAAAGCCAAGCTCCAACTCAGGGAATGCCTGGCGTACTTGTACCTCATTACATGGGGGGCACGCTCCATTCCCGAGTTATGCTACTCACTGTTGCCGGCTTATTGCATCATCACCAACTCGAGTTTCCTGCCCAGAGTAAGCACATGAATACCAAAACCTATTATTTCCATGCACGACTGATCACTGATGTTATATTATCCACGCAGGTCACAGAGCCAGCTGGTTGCATATATCTTGCGCTGTTCACAGTTTACAACCTCTACACCCTCCGAGAGTATCTACTAATCGGGTTGTCAAGCCGGGGATGGTGGAATAACCACAGAATGATGCGAATCAACGCAGTGAGTGCATGGTTATTTGGACTCATAAGTGTGGTCTTGAAGATCCTGGGAATATCAGAAACAGTGTTTGAAGTCACACAGAAAGATAGTTCCAACGACGAGGAGGATGCGGGGAGGTTCACCTTCAATGCCTCTCCCATTTTCGTGCCTCCAACAACGCTTCTGCTGCTACAACCCTCAGCACTGGCAATAAACTTGGTAGCACGGCAGCCATCATCATCATCACTCAAGGAGGCCGAGCACGGTACCGGGTTTGGCGAGCTATTGTGCTGCGTGTGGCTGGTGATGTGCTTCTGGCCATTTGCCAGAGGACTACTTGCAAAGGAGAAATACGGCATCCCTCTCCCTACCATATTCAAGTCAGCTTTCCTGACATTAGCCTTCGTGCATTTGTGCAAGAGGGCTTCTTAATCTGATCATGAAGTAGCCCCTTCTGGGTTCCAACAACCTTATCCCATTCTGTTGCCCTTATTGTTGTGAGAAATTCGAATCAACAATGTCTTCATTTTCCAAGCAGAACTGGAACATATCTTCTTCCTTTTGTAGAAAAAATAAGGCAGAAAATTGGCATTATCCTATATAACCCTATGTGATGCAATGTTTATCGATCATGATAAGTTATAGGTAATCAATTAGTACTAAATGTGCAACAATTATCATGTTAATTAATCACCAAACCAATAGGAGCAAAAAAAATTAGAAAAAAACAAGTAAGTTGAAACAAAATATAGCGGTACACTAAATCAAGTAAAACCCTTTTCCTAAAACTTAATAACATTAAATCAGTAACGAAAAGGGTTACATTTTTTCTGGTTTTACTCTGTTTCGGTTACTACTACCACTAAACAATCATCTCACAAATCCTTCCTTACCTAGCAGCTAACGACGACGCTCCCTTTCTTTCAAAACACCACGCGGAACTGCGGCGCGTTGCGGTCGCTAGCCGGGAGGAGCTCCCACCGGCAGGGCTCGAACTCGTCGGAGACCGGGCAGTAACCGGCGAGAGTGACCTTGTCGGAGGAGGCGGCGGCGGAGCCGAAGTCGAACACGGTGACGTTCTCGGACGGCCGGGGGACCGCCACGGCGCCGTTCATGCCTGGGACTTCGGAGGAGGAGGAGGCGGAGGTGACGGGTTTAGGGGTGGGCTTGGGTTCGGGTTTGGGGCTCCGTCTGAACCAGGAGAAGAGACCCATTGTATTGTTTTTTTCACTTGAGCGAGAAGTAGTGTGTCAAGGGTTTGTCGGGTATGGTGGTGATAAGAGGATTTGACCAGGGGATTTTGATGGGGGTGCTTTTGGTATTACAATTACCAGAATGCCCTCTTGCTTTTTTCTTTTTTTTATGAGGTCCTCTTGCTTAAATTATTCAAAAGCGATTATTACAAATTGCTTACTAATTTAATTATCCCAAAATAATATAAGTTAGCCAAATTATATAAGCTACTGAACCATGAAATTATATGATGATGATGATGATACCACAAGCCTGAATAAAGCAACGTTGTTGATTTCTTAATTACTATCATTTTAAAAGAGGATTTTTAATGGCAATTTTTTTTAGCAATATCACCATTTTACCAATTTACTAAGGCTTTTTTTAACTAGTAGTAACTTTGGAGATAGGTTAGTTAAAAAAGGAGAGAAAATAACCGAATTGGTAAAATTTGTTCATAGACAATTCATGAGAAGGGATATTTAGATACAGCTCTAGAAATGCACCTTGTAGTAGTGGTTTCATTTACAGACGTCACAATATGGTAAGATTCCTCCAGATATCGCACGAGAGACACTAAATTGTTTGTGAGAAAAATGAGCCTATGTACTCGCATCACAAAGAAAAATGTCCAATTGTCAGCATTTTTCTAGAGGAATCTGGTCATCATGCTATTAAATCTTGAATGCTAACCTAGGAACACAAAACCTAGATAAGCCCGGGTGGCAAAGACAGCTTTAAAACACAAACCCTGAAGCAGTATTGCACCACCTTGATGATCTGGCATCCCGATATCGTTCTTGCCAT
This sequence comes from Turnera subulata, assembly GCA_028386065.3. Classification (NCBI taxonomy): domain Eukaryota; kingdom Viridiplantae; phylum Streptophyta; class Magnoliopsida; order Malpighiales; family Passifloraceae; genus Turnera; species Turnera subulata. The sequence continues at coordinate 103,176 of JAKUCV010006805.1, read as the reverse complement.
AGAATTAGATTGATCTGTCTACTCACAAAAATCTCAGTATTGATGGGTTTAATGTTCACGTCCGCTCTCAGTTTTCGTTCGTACGTTACTCTAATGAATCATTGTGACTGAGCTTCAAGCAGGATGTTGGTAGCTGCATTGACGTCATTTCTAGCCCGCATTAGCGCCTGTCTAGCCGAGTTCCTGTCAAATCCCATTGAAACCAGTGTGGCAATGGAGTCTTCGGGTGGTTCCATAGGAGCCGTAGCAGCAGGGTAGGCTCTCTGAAACCAGCAAGATAGACAAGCTTTATGGAAGATTCGATTAATGATGAAAAGAATATTGGTAAACCAAATCAGATTCATTCATGTCCAATCAGTTTGGCAGGAAAGAAACTAGTCACATGCAGGATTAAGTCAAACTTATGAGAAAAAGGAAGTCTTAAATTTGAGACTGGGCTCCTGGATGTATTCACTGTTAATGAGTTTGCTTAGAAAGTAATGCATCAAGGAAGAACATGAACTCATATACTTACCTCCACATGGCGACCTGCAAAGGGTGGAGCACTTGCTGCGGCATTCCTAGTCGTGGCTCCACGAGGACTCCCCGACGATGGCCAAGAAAGACGTGATAAGAATGAAACTATGAACTCCGGGAACTGTTATGCAGCAGTAGATAGACAAGATTGTAAGGAAAAGGAAAAGAATAAAAAGCAATATTTTCTAGTCTCTTCATAAAGCCAAATATGATGCTTTAAGTTTAATATTTACATGGGCAACCTAGAGCAACGCAGTAAACCTGCTAAAGCTCCAACAAAGCTTTTCAACTAGTCTCTAGGAATACCATAAAGAAGTTTCAGTTCAATATTCTCTCCAATTCACAATTTCCACGGCACCTCAACATGCAAGTAGTAGAACTAAAGGAGAAAGCACCTAAGGCAACTTGTATAAAAGGAATGCAGTAATCAAACACTGTAGGAGAAATCTAAGCTATCTGTTAGTGGTGTGAGGTTCATAAAGAAGAATGAAAGTAGTAATGCAACCTTTGCCTTCCTAATGCCAAAGAGATTCAGGCGATACAGGGAACCAGCCAAGATACCACAAACTCCAGGCAAGAGAGACCTTTTCCAGGATGATAAAAGAAGCTGCAAGTAGAAGCTGATGTTATATTCACGGAGTACGTACACAAACCAGCATATATGGTGGAAGAAAAATGCCAAATGTAACATACACATAAGAAAACCACAAGGAAGAAAGAGAGAACTTTTACCTGAAGACCAGCAAGATATATGAAAGTTTTATCAGAGAAGCTGACTCCAAAGAGACGAAACCAAGTTGATACAGGAATGTCAAAGAAGAAGGGCACAAAAGAGGCAAATATAACGCCATAAGGTCCTGATGTGAGTAGGTTAGCTGTGGGATCTGCACATACATTGTTAAAAATTAAGAAAGGAAAAGGAATCATTTGAACATACAACCAAGACTCATTTCATCCACAGACAGTGGGAAAATGCTACACGAAAGCTTGAGAAGAGACTGGCACATTAACTTGCAATATAAAAGAAAAGCTTATCTCCTCCATATTTGAATTATACAATTCTGAAGGGAAGAAAAGAATAAGGATTGTTCACCAGGCATGATGAACATGGGTCTAGCAGACAAGGATGAAGCACACAGCCAAAATTCCCTGTACTTTGTCAATTGCCTACTCGAATCTTATGCATCGAGTCCTTACACTCTTCCTTCAGTTTAAGTCAAGACTCTCTATTGACAATAAAATCTGCTAGTTGTCTGACTATTACCATCAACACGCCATATCTACCCTGAGTTCATAGTTCTATTTTTTTCATCAGAAATCTCCTAGAAGTTTTATTTTTAAGTGAAAATTAAAGTAGGAAACCAAATTCTGTCTCTCAAACACAACAAGAACGGGCCCGTTGGACTCTTCTGGACCAAACAAAGCACATTAACAAATGTTTAATTCTCTCTCCAATAGAAAGGGGGAAAAAAAGAAAGAGTACCCTCCGCTCCACTAATTATCTCAATGACACTGAAACCACCAAAAATGTCCACCATCAAATTTGAAAGTTTATCTTCCTCACACATAGCAACCATCATATCATCATCTCCCTGTGGCAAATCGCCTTCATGATGATCACTCTCAAGCCAATGCACCACATCACATAACTGACAGTCATTTTATAGTTTACACAAGTTTTGTCTCATTGTTTTCCCTGGTAATGAAACATAGTGCAAAATCTAGCTTTCTGCTTGATCTTTACCTTTTGGGATTAAGCTTCAAAATAACTCAGAAAAGGGTCAAAAAGAGGTTGAAAGGTTTATTAAATCGATTCCTTTTATCATTTTTTATCAAACATTTTGAAAGCTACTTCTAAGAAGTTAAGCAAAATAAACTAGTGAATTCTAATAAACAGGCTTTGAACCTGATGGTATGATTGATTGATGAATAACAGCTGCCTTCCAATCTTCATCTATGTTCCTCTTTTTTCTGCTACTCTACCGACATACATTTTTTGTCACAAACTGGCAGTTGTACATTTGTATCCAGCTGCTCCTATACCATATAGCATAAGCTACAAATCCATTCTATATCCCTAGGTTATCTTGACAACAAAAGAAAAACATAGGAAAATAGGAAATAAACGGTACATGAGGCTTCACTTATAAAATATATAAACACCACAACCTCTCATGTCACAAATAAGGTGACTTAGAAATTTAAAATATGTTTCCTATTACAAGATTACGGACAGTATTATGAACATGTTGCCGACTATAAATTTTACTCAGAGACAGTAAAAGAATACTGAAGGTGAGCAAGAAGGAAGACAGGAATGCAAATGAAACATAGGGAACCTTGAAAAGAGATCAATGAAGAAGCAGTTTTGGCAAATGAGAAGCTATAACTATGGAAAAATTTACAAATTAGCACATACCTCTAAGAAGTGCTAGAGCAGAAACCTCAAAGAGTAATGAAACAATCACCGAAAACAACATAAACACCTGCAGAATTGAGGCAAATTTATATATTGTAATGAGCAAATAAAAAGAGAGAAAACCAGACCAGCATACAAAAAACTTAGTTTCATTAATAGGAAAGACAGCGACCAAAGAGCATATCACATAATAAGGAGGCAAAATGAGAACTAAGAAAATGGCTTTGAAAAATAGTTGAGTTGATGAAGATGTATTTCAATTTACAGTTTCTTTTTCTATTGTAGGACGAGCAAGGCAGCAATAATTAGTAAATATCTAATCCTTCGCACAATTTGTGTAATGTAAAAGTTTGAAAATTTTATAACGGATGACAAAAATCCCACAGACTTTGGTGCAACAGTCAGACTACTCACCGAGTACTTATTGGAACCGATCTGTCTCTCAAACACCCTAAAGTAATAAAGAAGATAAAGTCCAAACATCAGCTCTGGTGTAGACGAAAAGGCAAAAACAGATGCCACTATTTTCCAGAGTCGAAGCTTTCTGAAAATATCCTGCAATAAAGAAAAACAGTAGACCTGTTAAGAAATTTGTTGGGGTTTTAGGCTTGAGGACTTTTTGGCACACAGGACACACATAGAATCCATGAGTTGTATGCAAATGAAAACTAGTAATTAGAAAAATGGATGGTGTTCGAGGAGAATGAGATATCTATCCTTCCACAAATGAGGGAACCAAAAAGTTGAAGCAAAACAACAAGTTAAAAGGTTTCATGAGCATCTACCACTATTCTTACCGAATATCATCTAAAAGAAACTAACTGAAGGGACACAGTAATACACACCAGAAAGAAGCTACAAAGTATAATTGTATACCAAAATCAGAGTAGAGAATAATTTAGAACTCTAAGTACCAAATCTTCAGTAGAAAACCAGGGGGGTGACTCTAACTAGGATGTTTACAGCTTCAGTAGTTTCATCAAGCTTGTGGTTAGTTGAATATGGAAGGTTCTGCTGATATCGAGATCCTTGACTAAAAGAAAACTCGGTTCTCTTAATGAATCATCAACATTCTACCATCTCCAAATCTACCCCTACTTAGTGCATCGACAGAACCCAGGAAATGCAATGAATTTCGATGCTAAAAAAAACACTATACTGACAATAACAAGAGCAGATAATAACAATAATCGTAGCAGAGTCGGGTCATAGACTAGTTGCAAAACAAAACCAGGAGTAGAAAAAAGAAAAACCCACATGTAAAAACACAAAAAGGAGCGAAATTGAAGTGAAATGGAAACAAAAAGAAACAAAAAACGAAGTTTGAAGGGTTAATAATACTACCTGATAAGAGAATCCAAGCTTGTTGGAGCCACCTTGGATCCCGAAGAAAAGGGTGAAAAGACCACAAGCAATCACGAAACTTCTCGTAACTGGCGCATTGTCTGCCTCCAGAAAAAAAAAACACACAATCGTTAAAAAAAAAAATAATTAGAAATGAATAAACAAATAAAAAGAGAGAGAAATGGAAGAGGAAGAGAAGAAAGTGGGTTTATGGGTAAGTAACGGAACTGAAACCGGAGGGGCCGCCGTTCATCTTCTTCTTCCGGTGGTGGTGGCTTGTTGGTCTTCGGAGCTAAAGAGGAACCCGACGACCGGAACTTGACGATTGGCTTCTCTGTTCTTTTTTTTTTCTTTTGTTTTTTTATTATTTTCTCAAATGAATCGAAAGTCTCTCCACTGGTAATTTGGTTTTTGTTGGTGTTGTGTGTTAATAGTATTCACTGTCCTGGCCTCTATTGCAATTACTCCTCCTCACTGTTTTTCTTTTTCTTTTATCTTTACTCTCTTTTTCTTTATTAGGTTCCCTTTCTTATTTTCTTGTAGAATTCTTATCTACATAACATATTTTATATTTTATAGATTTATAGTTAAAAACATCTTCAATTCAACATATTATTATATTTATTATTTTTTTCCTATTTGTTATTCTTTGCCTTTGAGGAATTGGGTAGAATTAGGAACCTAATTATGCTACGTGGATGACAAACCTACTTAAACATAACCAAATTGTTTACCACTTTGACCTAGTAGAATCTAATTTAAATTGAACACAAACTGTTAATGATTGAAGATATAATTTGAGAAATTGCATCAACTCATCTCTCTTTCCTTGAAATACTTCAGTTTATGAAAAGTGATCTACGATTTATACCCTCTCTTTTTATTTCTTTTTTTCTCCTAGTAAAAATTTAGTGAAATTATTATTGGGTCTTCACAAGGCTTCACTCAAAGTATTAGGCTTTTTAGCTTACAAACTCACCCAACTTGTTTGGACTGACTGAGCTTACACACCAAAGTATAAAGTTTTTTCTCAGCCCACAGTGAATTTCGTATTTGGCAGCCCAATATTGGTAGCCGCTTTGTGTTAAAAAAAAAAATGATAATAAAAATAAAATTGGTAGCTGTATGTGAGTTGTGACCTCCATTCCCACCTGGAATGAGGAATAGCTGCTCTAATTAATTAGTATAGCTAGTTGGGAAAAAAAAAAACATATTAGTACAGCTAGGTTTTACACCATTCATTCCATTCTTTTATTAGCCAGAGGCTAATGTTTTTTTAAAAAAAAAAAATTCAATGCAAGTTGCTCTGTTCAAAGAATTAAAAACAAAAAAAAATCCAAAGTTGCTACTCTCCCTCCATTATAATAATCATGGAATTTTTTATTTACTCTCTTGTAAGTAAGCAATCCATTGCTCAACGTTATATTCTCCCAACAAAGCCGGCCGATTCATCACTACCTTGTTGTGTTTGTACCCAATAACTCCTTTGACCTGACCTTTCCTAATAAGCATTGGTTGGTTGCCCCCCACTATCCTTACAAATCTTACAAAAATGAACTTATACTTGCAGGGCTGAATTAGACACATTCAATAGGTACTAGGTAGGGAGGGGCCCGAACTTATACTTGAAGCGCAATGGATTCAATAGAATGGACACACAAACGTAACACAAAGGATTCAAATATAGTGTAATACATGTAAAAATGTAAAGCAGGAAACTGAGATTGCAGTGTCCTTGGACTAAACACAGACGCCATCATCTACTTGCCAACAATTAACTTAGCTCTTAAGTGACTCTTAGGGAGCTGGAACTTATCAGTGAGCCCGAAATGAGACATCAATAGCCAAACAAATGTAAGAAGCTCTCCACCAGAACTGAGTTGCTGTGCATGTGCTGTTGCCCTGCAATGACCTGCAGCATATGACACCAATTCCACCCACACTTGGCTAAGCAATTCCCATCTCTCCTTCTCATCCAATTTATTCAGCTCTTTAGCCAGCCTACTTGCATCAAACAGCACAGACTTGCTTGCATCCCCCTTCACATGAATAGGCTTAACATCTGTTGTCCAATCAAGAATCTTGCGGCATGCTTCCTCATGAGCTGCAGCCGATCTAATTTCCTCTCCTTCAAAGAACCTTTTGGCCTCTTCACAGGTGTCAAGAAACCTTAACTTACCATTACCTGCCACTGCAGCCATCATAGTAGGCTGCATTATGAGAAGATACAACATATAATCCGACAGAATTTTGCAGTACTTCTTCTGAGTTGAAACTAACGATGAAGCTGTGTTGTTGGTGTTGTTGTTGGCTTCAATGTCATCAAGGTTTGGTTTGTTGGGGTTTGTGTTGAATAATAACTCAGTGGCAATGTGCCACATCAAGAGAGACTCATCATAACCCACATCAGTGATATATGGCTTCAAACTATCTCTCCAGCTATCCCATTTCTTCTCCTGCAAAATAAAATTACCTCTTGCTGCGTAGATTGTGTTTGCAGTGTCAAGATCATCCTCTGCTAGAGTTGATTTTTTCATCAGCTCACCGAAGATAAATTCCCACAGATCCATGGTGAATTCTCTGCCTTTGACGTACAGAATTACATCCATGAAATTATCCCCCAGCCCAGTTTCGTAGATGATTCTTCTGATCCAGTTTTCTCTAGCTTTCAAGCAGTAACCTATCACGTTATAGACCGAGATAGTTTTAGACCACCTCTTCAACCTGGAGCGAATAGCCCAGGATTGCCACCAAGGTAGGGACTCTCTGTAGTTTGATTTAGTAAGAGCAACCACTGTCCAATTTGAGAAGACGGCCTTGAAGAAGGCTATGGAATCAAGTAATATAGCACCAACCAGCAAGGCATAGGTAACCCCGACGTCAAAGTTGCCATAGCGATCATGTTTCTTCACATGGAAGACAAAGATAGCCAGCCCTGCCACAACAGCAAGGGAGGAGACAAGGCGAGAAATGTACCCAGACTTGGAGTGGACAACTACAGCCTTTGTAAAAAGAACCTCGTACAAGAAGTTGAGCTCCACTTCAAGTACTTGTAATGCTTCGTCTGGAAATAGTTTGGTGAAGAAATCTCTGCTCTCGCTGCGGTGGGGGAAGCTTATGTTGAGGTCTCCTATGAGTCCCTTGAAGATGTCGAAGAAATGATGTGCTTTCTTCAATACCTGAAGATCAGTTAGCCTAGGAGTTGACCTGATAAACCTCTGGTAAGTTATCCTGTCAGGTTGACCCACGATGATGATCTTGGTAGGGAGCTTAGCCTCTTTCTTGGAACCATATTCCTTCATGAGCTTGGCATAGTTAGGCCCTGCATCTGGTTTTTGAAGGGTTGACTCTCTAAACTGATCCATACTAGCAAGATACAAGGCATATGTTCTCTCCAAATACTTAATGCAACCAGCAACAAAGAGGAGAAATGTAGGGAGAATAAGGCTGTTTCCACCAAATGTGAGGATGAACAAGTAAAGTGCAGGAAGCACCTGAGATGCTAAGGAGAGCAAGTGCCTGACCCAGAGCTCATTATCTTCAAGGGCAAAGGCAGTGATTGTGTCTGGTCCACCAAGATGGAGCAAGAGGAATGGAGACCAGAACACCAAGAGGTTGCCTGTATCTGGAGGATCAGATGGGTTGCCATTGCCTTGGCTGCTGGCTATGTGGCCTATAGCAAAGACTGCCACAGTATCTGCAAGCAAATAGCATGACCATAGCAAGAAGATCATGAACTTGTTTGATGTTCGTTTCCTCCATGAAGCAAAGAGCACAAGAAAGATCTGCAGGCCAAGGCTGAAGAGAATAGCTCCCCTGATGTTCCATTCACCATAGATTCTCTTCAGTCTATCAGGAATTGGGTCAACCATGATTTCTTCCTCTGTATATCTTCTTTTCTTTCTTGGACTACCTGCACAAAAGTGTTTGCTTGCTTGTCTAAACTGGATTATGCTGTGAAGAGACAAGAATAGAGTCTGCACGAGACAAGATTAGAATAAAGTCAAGTTCTTTTTTTTTTTTTGGTCGAATAAAGTAAGGTCAAGTTCTTGGTCTTTGTTTATTTTCATTTTTTATCTGGTACATGATTAGGTGATGCACCTTTTTTTAATGGTGACAGGAGATGGGTGCACCAGTGGACCTCCCCCAGTTGAGATTTCCGAAACTGAAAACTTGACCCAAATAAAACGGGGATTCGAATTTGGAAATACAAAATTTACAAAGAAGGATGAATGAGGAGGAATTTGAATTGGAATTAATTAACAATAGTCTACTTTCTATAATGTAGGAATAGCTTTAAAATTTTATGTTCCTAACTAATGGCCCAAAATTAGGCAATAACTGAAGAATATAGTTTAAATTGTACTAGTTGGTCCCTTCCTCTCAAATCGCTTTCCACCATTTGTTAATAAATGAAGATCTAATTTTAAATATAGTTACTCTCAATATATATATATATATATATTTGAAATAGTTCACTTTAAATGTATACCCTCTCTCATTTATTTCTCGTAGGAAAAATTTAGCCAAATTATTACAAATCCAAAAAAGGAAACTATTCCTCCCTCGATAGCCAGTAGTAAATCTCACAAAAATTGCTTTAAGATGGCCCAATTAATCGCCTGCCACTTCTTGGGCCGTGAATTTCATAGTGGCAACCCAATATATACTTTGTGGTTTTATGTACATTGGTGATATGGACGTTAAATTAATTATTCACTACCTAGAGGCTAGAAATATATACGTAACTAGAAGCATATATACATATATAAGCCAGATTCAACGTTTTATACTAGTGATTCATCGCCAGAAGGGTTCAGGAAACGAGTTAGGGTACAGATGAATTCATGGCAAATGAAACTGGATCAGGGCATTCTGGGAAGAAATAGAGGCACAAATGAACACTGGTTCCTAGCTATGATAGATCGAGACGATCGAGATATGGATTTCCAATGAAAAAGGAAATTGCAGTACATACAAGGACACCAAAGTCATTTAGAGAAGGAGACTATATACACAAAACCCCACACAAACAACCATTGTTCAAGAGCGACCCAGCACATAGAGATTGCTTGTTCATACAAAACTCACTCTAAGTTTAGTTCTTTAATTTCCAAGATTTCACAGATATTATGAAGTACAGAGAAAAAATATTGAATGATAATATCTTTTCCCTTCTACATGATCACAAACTAAATCTATGTCTCAATATTTCAAGATGTCGCCTAATGGAGTCTTGGAGGGGGGAAAGTGAGAAATTTAATTAAGAAGCCTAGATATACATGAACATTGGAGAAGCATACAATGGAGCACACACCTAAATAAAATGAATTGAAGGTAATTAAGGGAGATAAGAAAAAAAAAAGAAATTAAAAGGTGATTAAAAGCCTGGTACCCATCTTGATCATCTTGAGTTCTTGGTCTAGCTAGGAGAGTAATTGAGCTTGTGGAAATTAAAAGCCTAATTAGTCAAGATGGAAGGCTAATAGGTTTTTTTATGTTTTTTTGGGTAATTGAAGGTTTTGGTTTTATGTTTATTTTTGTCTTACAGGAGAGTATAGCAGTATTCATTACTTACAAATGGGAAAAAACTGAGAAGAATGATGATCAATATCGGCTTAGACACTATATTCTTCTCAGAAGAAACTGGGTATACACAGTCACATAGTCACTTTCTTCTCATAAAGCAGTATTCAGTATTCATTACTACACAGTATTCATCATTCACTAGGTTAAGTCACTGTTAATTCTATCTCTAATACCGTTCAAGAAAAGTTAATTCTATCTCGAAGAAAGTGGGGGCCTTGAACCTTTCTTTATGTTTTTTTCTTTCACCTGTGTCGCTACGCGCGGCTGCCGAGCGTTCAACCCAGTTATCTGTTTTCACTTTTCATCTGTGCGCGTGAGAAACACCTACGGTCTCTCTGCGAAAGGCCGAATCACTGCAGTTGATTTTATGTTCTTATGGTCCCGCCACTTTTATATGAATATCCAGTAATATCGGAAGCTGACACGTGCTGCTGTCATTCGTGTACAAAGAAGAGCACACATAGCATCGACTATTACATACAAAATACAATAGATGTGTTATATATTATGTAATGTACTTACTACAATCATATTCTTTTTTTTTATTATTATTCACATTATAGCCAAGAAAAAAATATAAAATGTAAGCTTTCATGATACTCTGTGGCCCAATTTTTACCGTTAAAAAGATAAAACTAATGGACCAAAATCCCCATAAACGCTGATAATTCAAAATTAAAATGAAACATGATAAGAGAGTCGTTTTTTTTAAAAAAAAATTCAATTATATGTACCCGAAAAAATTCAATTATAGCTATACAAGTGACCAGTTAATATAAGTGAATATAAAAAAAAAGAATATGATTGTAGCAAAAAAAAATATTAGTCACCCATGAGAACACTAAAATGGTATAAGCATGGATTTTTTTTTTGGGTTGCAATGGTAGAAGCATAGATAATAGCTAGTGTGCATGCTTGTCTATGCGCAGGGACTGATCCAGAAAAAAATTTTAAGAGGGGCCGAAATCGCTACTCTAATAAATTTATAGGGACTTAATTGAAAGAGTATGAGAAAATAAGGGTTTAAATGGAAAGGTATGCAAAATTAGAGAAAAGTTGGCCAAAATAACGCAACACAGAGTCACTAACGACTTGCAACCACCAAGCCACAGCCAGGATATTGATAAGTTTCAATATAAACATATATATATATTGGATCCTAGGGGGTGCCCTTGCCCCCCTGGATCCGCCACTGTCTATGCGGGATTACGACTTTCTTTCATTTATGCAATTTAACTTCAGATGATGAAGTCTTCTTCCTGGTTTTTTCATAGGTTTATACCATGCAGAACACGTTTAGGTCTAAACATTAATTAGTCGAACATCATGATGTGTTAGATCTGGAAGAGAACGACTAAGGCGAGCTGGTCAACATAACTGTAATAATGTTGTTTAATCTACGAGTATACCCTCCCTCTCCTTTTTTCTCTTTCCTTACTCTCCTAGTAAAATTTTTAGCCAAATTATTACACACCCAAAAACAGGAAACTGTTCCTCTGGGATGCAGTAACTAGTAGTGGTAAATCGCACAAAATTGCTCTAAGAAGGCCCAATTATTGGCCTGCCAGTTTATATTGGGCCGTGACAAGGATTCGCTACAATGTGTTTAGGCTTTTAGCTTTTGCAAAGTTACTCGACTTGTTTGGATTGGCTTTGTGCACCAATCATGAAGTTTCTTTCTTCGGCCTAACTGAATTTCATGGCAATCCAAATAATTGTATAACAATCAATAATGTATTCATGGGTTGGTAGCTGCTCGAGTTCTTTTTTTTTAATTAAAAAATGGTAGTGCGACCTCCATCTCCACCTGGAATGAATAGCATTGTTTAATTGGATAATTTTATTTTAGTTTTTTTTTGTGTTTGACGCAAGTGAATTAATATGAGTAGAATCGAGGCATCATCAAAACCCTAAGGTGACTGCAACACCAAAATTCTATAAATTCTCAAAAATCATTAAAACTCCCAATTCGCCCTTAGTCTTGATTCTTCATTCATTGAAATTTTAATCTTGGTGAAACCATATCGTCATCCCTGTACCAGGTTATTACTTTACTTTTGGAGGGAGATGAAGAACAAGCAGATTTTAAGAATGATTTGCCAACTAAAAGTTTAACCAATGAAATACTTGTTTGCTTTAAAGCTAATATAGAAATCTATAAAGTGTAGACTGCAAACAATTAGACAAAAATCCCTCTATCCCAAGTCAACATTTTTTTTTAAAAAAATATAGGTGAAAAAAATTTGAATCGAATTGCTTCATCTTGAGCCTATACGACTAGGGTTATGGATAACATTCTGTTGTGGGATTGTGGAAGAGTAGTTAGACTGCTAACATGTGGCTAATGGACATACCTGAGTTGTAGCAGAAGACAATGAAACAAATTCAGCATTTCCAAGACCTTAGTAACAAATGGAACAAACTCAGACACACCTTGTTCCTGCAAGACTTCTGATACTGTACAATCCCTGTTACACTAAGCTCATTAAGATTAACTTCTCACTTTGGATGTAAGATAATATAGTAAGACACATCAACTTCCGCCTGTTCCAAAGACGGGAAGTGAACTTCAGGTAAATTCAAATCCTGGTGCAACTAACAATCTTGCACAAGCCAAAAAACCTTAACCCCTGGTCCTGAAATCTGACTCCTCCTGCAGATGTTTTGAGGCAACTTGTTGGATTCCATAGTTAGCTTTGCGAGCTGTGAACCCAAAACTATATTGGCCGGCTTCTGTTTGGGCCAGAACTGACAACCCACCAACCGCAACTCGTTCAAGTTGCGCCAACAAGTAGAAAAATCACAAGCATCAAGGAAGATGACGCAGTCGACGAGGACCAAACTCCTGATCGCCTCCAAAGGGAAAGTACCCCTTATGTAGAAAAAAAATCTTGTTGTAGGAGGAGGATGAACGGTCACCATATTTGCCTAAGGTCCTTAAGGAAGGCGATTCTCTCAAGCAGCACTTGCCACCTTCACGTATCAGGTAGCCTCTTCTGTCATAGGCATTCAAGATAAGGGAATCTACATGTCGATCCCTTGCCAATTCGAAGACGATGGCTGGAAAACGATATGCCTCATATATATCAGTATGAGTGTATTGCAACTTGCCAACCTTGGCCACATTCCTTATATCGTTTAGTAAGGAAAGTTGCTCCCTCCAACCATAGGTGGCAAGCCTTGGATACATGTCCAATATCAAAATAACCATCGATCTAATGGCGGAGCTAAACAAATTTTTTAGAGGGGGTCAATATAAATTTTTTTTCCTAATAATAAGGACTTATGTAAAAAGAATAAAATCTAAGAGGGACCAAATGTAAATTTTAATAGGACTCAAATAGGAAAATCAAAAATCTAGAGGGGGCCATGGCCACCCTCAGCCCCCCTGGGCCTCCACCACTGCATCGATCATTGAAGTCCATGTTACCTTAATTATCCCGGATGGGTACAGAGTCAAATAGGTTTTGAGCCTTCTCCAACTGGGCAGTTCGAACATAACCGCTAATCAAACAATTAACTGACTGGACTACATTGATTCTGCGTTGATTTGTTGAATATACAGTGCGCATAATCCAAGATACCAAGCGAAATATACATGTGATTAAGGCTCTTACATAACCTGCCATCGTCCTCCAAGCCATTAATGATCAGGTAAGAGTTTAACTATACTTGCCAAGACGAGGAAACTCCATTGCAGCACAAGCATAAGCAAGTGAAATGATAGTCTCCCTGTTTGGTCTGATACCAGAGCTCCTCATCATCTCAAGAAAAAGCAGCAATGCCTCTTGATGGAAACCATTCCAAGCAAACCCGCCAATCATGGCTGTCCAAGAAACAACATTTCTCTCAGGAATTCTACAAAACAATCTCCCTAAGTGACTGACTGATCAGGCGGTACACCTACATCCCAGATGTATGTGGACTATAGAGGAGGCATATATCTAGGCAAGCAAATGCACTGCCTCAATGACCTACTAAACATAATCACATAACCAAGATTGGAAGCTTGATAGCAAAGAAATAACATCTAATTGCACGCATCTACCGGAAAACAGTGATTAGAGATGCTCTCCACTGACTCCAGGCATCTATTCATTACTACAAGTTAGTTATTTACAAATTTTAGGCCAAAAGTTCCAATTAAGTCCTACATTAAAATGGACCTGAGCACAAAACAAGGAGACATGTACTTATATTTTTCCTATTTTACCAAATAACAAGTGACGGATGATTTTCTCACATATAAACATAAAAATTGTATTTATGTGTTGCAATTAAAAGTAACCGATGTTCAATAAGAATTATCAACAACGTCAAATAGGCATGAATTATTTACAACATATAAAAGGTTAGACATCACCTCCCGAAGCAAAGCGAGGCCGGCCTTCTAGTTTAGGTTATACCCGGCAGTCATTTTGGACATGCAAGGCTTTGTTGTTGTCGATATATTTAGTCATATATTTATTTTTGTTTTAGATCGAAGTTGCACAACAAAGTCGTTGTAGTATAGTGGTGAGTATTCCCGCCTGTCACGCGGGTGACCCGGGTTCGATCCCCGGCAACGGCGTCGTTTTTTAGTGTCCGTCTTATAAAGTTGGGCCTTTTCCAGATGATTTTGGTACTCAAGTGGGCTTGATGCAAATGGGCTGGGAGACAAATATCTATAATTCCCTCCAATTCGCCCGAATCCACGTGTTTTGTGTAGTTCTGATAATACCAAACAATGGATTTTTGGGGGAACTTAATGGACAGTTTTGAGGATCATATCGTCTTCACTGAAGCTTGCAGAAATTGGCGATTGCTAGTGAGGGTCCTGCCTATCTTTCTCTGTACGTCAAACAATTTCTTGAATTTGGTTCCTTTTGGATAGTTGGTGAAGTTGGTGCTCATTATGTACTGAACATTGGCTGGATTTACGCAGCTTCACTACTAGGGGCCATTGGAGAGAGAGCTTGACCCTTATAAATCATTTTGGATCAATTTGTACATATATGGATCAGAGAAATAAGTGGATGTGTTCTGTGCTTAACCTGCCTAAGCCACAGTGGTTAGAAATTGTGCCACTAGTCCGCCAACTTGAGACAAAATAATAAAAAAAAACACTAAAATAAATGGTGGTTTGTTTCGATTTCCATAAAGGAGGAGCAATCACTTTGATCTACATTTACGAAAGAATGTTAGCTTAGTCAAGGGGAGAAAGACTTAAACCAAGTTACAATTATTAGGCCTCCAAATTCTTTGGGGCTGCAATGGAAAGTGCAACTGTGCTAATCTTCCAATTCAATTTCTTCTGTCCCTCACTTATCGTCACCAAGCATGAAGAAATCAACCATATGGATATGAGTTCTGTTATGCTCACATTTCCAGGATATTTTATCTGCAATCATGGCTTCAGGTTGCCAAATTCTTGTTTATTTCCACAATCTTCTATTCCACTTTGGTTTCTTGCTCAAAAACTGAAGTTCCTTATAGCCAACATTGTGGCCCTTTGGTTCCTGAGACAACTCCTGAGTCTGCTCCTCAAATATTCATTACCATTCCTTTTCCTCCCAACCAGGATGGCTACTTCCATGGTGGTGAGGAAATGACAAATCATCCGAACTCATCCGTGTACTATACGGATCAGCGAACGGGAGACTCCTGTTGTTTCATACCCAAAATTTCTATCTACTGATGTAGATGAAGTCTACAAAATTGAGGCGAGTTTGATCCTTGAAACTTCGGTGTACTATATGTGCCACAACTATCATATAGTTACACATACTCTACTATTATGTCTGAGAAGGGCGCATTGAGTTCTGAACTAGAAAGGTTCTGGTTAAAATCCAGTAGTAAGCTGTGCATGGTGGGTTCATCAAGCTCCAATGAAATGGGAGGTGGTGAGAAACGAGTTTTTACTTGTGTGCTTAAGCTTGATGGTGAGAAAATTGGATATTTGCCTCAATTCATGTCATTCCTTCTACTTCATTGCTCAGATGATGGACAAAGCTTCAGATTTCTGGTGCACTTCCACAGCAACAGTTATGGTAATTATTACAGCCTTTTCAATCCCAGCACATCACTGGTTGCAGAAGGATCATGGGATGCAGCTAATAACCGGCTGGCTGTGTGTTGCTGCATGTAGAATCTTAAGCGCAGCTAAGTATTCAGATAGTTCTTATGTTGGCGATTGCTCAATAAGGCTGAGTTTGAGGTTCCATATATGCAGTTTGGTCAATCAGGAACACCACTGGCATCTTCGGACAAGTTTGGAGCAACAAAACTGCAAGTGATCCTGGATACTTCAACAGAATTGCGTTCCAAAGTTATGGGAGAGATGTAAATAGGATTCCAGGATTGAAGTATGAGTACACTTTGGTTGAAAAGGCCAAAAAATCTTGTCCAGTGAAGCCTGGCAAAAGATAAAGGGAGGGTGTACCCAGATGTCAAATTACAAGATATGAGTTTTGGTTTCAGAATCAAAAATTCCAGAGGAAGAAGAACTGGACGGGGCAGCATGCAGGAATGCAGCCAATCTTTGTGGGAGATCAAGCACAGAATGCCTACTTCTCATCAGTCATGACAGTTTCAGGACCTGGAAACTCCACTCTGGGTAACGCTAATACCACAGTAACTCGTTCAATATCAGCTACATGATTACATACAGAATACGAAAGGAAGAAGCAAGTGATCTGCTATACAATTTATCAGGTGAAGTTTCAAATTTCAGGTCTCTGCAGAAGGGATTTACAATTCTGAAACAGGAATCCTGTGCATGGTAGGCTGCAAATATCTTCTTTCAGATATATCAAGAACACAGATTATTGACTCACAAGACTGAGGTTCGTGTGAGATTCAGTTAATAGTCACATTGAGGGGAGCATTGAAAGCACCAGGGATGAATCTTAAACTCTCTATTTCAAGCCTATCTCCTTCACTGAGGTTGCTTATTACGCAAGCCAAGCAAGAGAGTCAATATGGAGGATGGATTTGGAGATTATCATGGCTTTGATCTCCAACCCTCTTGTCTGTCTCACCGTGGGATATCAAATCTTGTATGTGAAGAAACGCCCAAGTGTGTTCCCCTTCTTCTCATTACTCATGCTTGTAGTACTTCTTCTGGGGCACATGATCCCTTTAGTGATAAACTTTGAAGCCTTGTTCATGCCAAAGCAAAACCAAGAAACTTTCACGCTAGCCGCGGGTGGATGGCTAGAAACTAACGAGTTCATAGTTAGAGCAGTCACAGTGGTAGCTTTTCTTCTCCAATTCGGGCATGTTATGCTTGCATGGCCTTCTAAAAATGACAGACACCGGCCAAAAGTCCAACTGGATGGATACCTGAGAAGAGAACACTCTATCTTACTTGTATGGTCTAATTGTGTTACTTGTGCACTGAAGGGATTAATACGGACTTGGGGATGGAAACTGGCAATATTCTCATTACTGCATTATAGTGCATCTATTTTACTAGATATTAAACTAAAGTAATAATGCTTATGCGTCAATTTCTGAATAGTAGATATTGATGAAATATTTTATGTGTCAAGTAGCGAGCTAATTAATTAGATCATGAATCTGTAATTTTATTAGTATGAATTAAAATCGGCATTTAAATTAAAATTGTTGGGACTTGCAAATTCCACCGAGTGATGGAAGAATTGGTGATATGGGCCATTTTACTGGTGCAAATTAGTGAAAAGACAGCTGTCTCTTCTGGTCATTGCCTTTACATTCCAGCTGTGTCGAGAACAAGAGCATTCTGTAGGCGCTCACCTGACAACGTCAACACGGGAGCTCTTCATCAACTGGAAACCCCCTGAGTTGGGGTGGTTGAAGATAAACAGAGATGGTGCAGTTTGCCGCAACACTGGCAGGGCGGGCGCAGGCGGTGTAATTAGATCCGCGGATGGCAAGTGGATCCTGGGCTTCACTCATCGACTACAACCTTGCACACCTTTCTTTGTTGAGCTTTGGGCAGTGTATGATAGTCTCTGCCTTGCTTTGGAGTTCACAGTTCCTTCAAGTAGTGGTGGAAACTGATAGCTCGGAGTTGGTATCTCTCCTCACTTCCTCATCACCTTCTCGTTTTGATCGTCTTCCATTGATGGAGTGTATCCGTGCATTGCTTGCTCGGCCGTTGGCAGTTTCTATCCAGCATGGCTACCGCGAGGCAAACATGGTGGCGGATGCTCTAGCCAAAGCAAGTCTTTCCCTTGATTTTTCTTTAGTTTCGTTACATTCTCCTCCACACTATTGTGTGAACCATTTGTTGCTTGATGCCTCGGGGGTCCTCCGTGAGTTCCTGATGTAATAACTTTCTTTCATTCCACTTAATATACCAAAAAAAAAAATTATCTCTTGGTGGGCAATTTAGTGCATCTAAATTATTTCCAGCCCTCTTTGCTTGACTTTTCAGGTCTTTTGTAGCTAGGAACTTTCTGATCCTAATTAATGGTTTTATCCAAGAAATTGTTGCCTCAGTTGATTGGAGTAAAGTTTCACCAAGTCGTTGTTGACGCTTTAAATCCTTGATGATGACTGATGTTCATTTTTTGGGCAACAAAGTTAAGAATGTTAAGGTGAAATTCATGCCCCTGAATATTATTAATCTCGGCTCAACGTAAAAATGGATCCAAAGATAATTTCACTTGTAAAATACTCCCTCAGGTTTACAGATAGCATGAATGAAGACTAACCTAGCTCAACTGTATATGCATTGACTTAGTTGCATAGACTTTAGCTCACTATCATATGAGTCACTCATACCAGGCCTCACTTAACATCCTCTCATACTTAGAAACAAAAGCCCATGACCATGAGTTCTTCTATGCTCATCTGTAGAAGCCAATCATGGGTTCAGATTGCCAAATTCTTGATCCTTTTCACAACCTTGTATTCCATCCTAGCTAGGGTGTTGTTTAGGAACTAAAATACCTTGCAGCAAACACTGTGCGGCCTTGGTTGTTCCTGAATGAACTCCTAAAGCTGCTCCTCAATTCACCACCAAGATGGTTATTACTTCCTTGGTGGGGAAGAAATTATGAATCTTTCCACCTCATTTCAGTGCTCTTACAGGTCAAGTGACAACAGAGAGAGTTCTGTTGTTTTGTACCCAACATGTCTATAAGACACAAGCAGATGATGTTTAAAGGATCGAGGCAAGTTTGATCCTGGAAAAAACCATCCATCATATGTCAAGTTACTCACACAGTTACTCATCAATCATCATACACGACTCAGGGGTCATCCCTACCATGTCTAATTAAGTAGGGACCTTCGAGTTTTGAATTAGAAGGGGTTCTGGTCAAAATCAACTGGTAAGCTAAGCTGTGGATGGTGGGTTCGAGTTCTAGTGACATGGACGCTGGTGAACGCAGAGTCCTTGCTGCTGGTGTTCTTAAGCTTCATTGGTGTTTCAACTCGTATTACCAGTTTGGTTACAGGAGCACTGGAAAGCTTGCCTTCTGCAGATAAATCTACTTCTTTTGCCCCTATTTTCTTGATGATGTTCCCCAAAGTGGGTTACAGGTACACAGAGGTTTCAGAAGAATCTCATAATGTTTGTGCTGGTGGTTGTCAAGTTCCTAAAGGTTTCTCACTTCGTTTACCACTGAGTGAATCTATGTGTTCGATACTTTCAGAGCCGGTATAATTCTTATAAACTAGAGTATCCAAGTGGCTGCAGCACCACAAAGAGTTGCAGTCCGGAAATTCTTGCCCAAGAAAAGAACTCTATAACAAAGGGTGTGCCCAGCAGCCATATCCCATGGGTCTTCCACACTGTGGTGGCATGGCCCAGAGCATTGGATATTGGGCCCTCTCGCCACCGTATAAAGGCTCAGGATTTGGGGCTCCATATACAGGCCCAGGCCTTATTGGACGAAGTCTATTAATATCTGTAACTCGTGATGTGTCGGGCCCAGAAGCTGAACCGACACCAGATGATTCAGGTTCTTGTGATTTGGGTTCTTTTTGCCCCCATTCTGCAAATTTCTTTACAACCACTTGTGGGTCTACATTCCGAGACACTACTACCAAATTTTGAAGTGTATCCATGGATGGACACTACAAAGTACGCCTAGCAATTAAAGAAGACGGCCAAAGCTATGAAATGATTAAAAATTGCCAAACCAAGAATAGTTTAAAGAACGACATGAGTAGATGAGGAGAAGGCAGAGTTAAGGTCTTATACTGGATTAGTGATTGGTGGTTTCCAATTCCCTCAAATCCTGCTCAACATTTTCCAGAACTCAAGAGAAAACGCTCTCTCTCGCCTGTTTTACATGGGAAACACATTCATGCGCTTGCTACCACATGCTTATGACATATACAGGGCTCACTAGCTACTATGTTGGTGATATTGATGGCTCCAATAGCTGAGCAAGAATGAATTCTATTTTACATGTATCCAAAGTACAAAATTAGCCCGTCATGTACTCTCGCGGATGGACATGACAAAATGCGTGCGCATACACACACCAATAGTGGTCCTGACCACTCAGAGAAGTGAATTTCAATTGAATTATGACATTTCTGGGAGCCTATGAACTTCTACAGCAAGTACTCTTCAAGGAAGCAAGCCATCTCAATCAACCAAATCAAACCAGCCAAGTAACAACAAAAAGATAGTGAAATAACCATTGCTAACAGAAAGAATTAAGAGCTGGTGTCCAGCCACAGAAATCCAGATCGTAATACAAAAATGTGCACCTCCAGTCCACAAATATCCCCCAAAGAAAAAAAAATAGAGAACATTCAGGAGCACCTTCCTCACAACTCTTCCCAAACTAACTACCTGCCCAAATACCCCTGGATGCTACTACACCTCTTTTTATATTTCCTTCCCATATTCAAAAGAGCAATCTTCTTAAGATTTACCTAAGACCCTCCTCCTCTCTCTACAGCTTTTTGTAGCAGTAGATTCTTCCTGCAATCTTTACAGTTCGTCGTGGTCTCTGTGGTTGTTCTTTGCTCATCAACTCCAGTACTTTTCCTTCCAGTTCCTGTCACAGATTTCAGGTTCCACCCCCATCAATCACGAACTTCATTGGCCAAGAGCTAGTATAGTAGCCATATTTAGGACAGCAGAGTATTATTACCTTCAGCTTCTCCTCCAAGCAAACAGCAGGGGTAGCTAAAATAAAAATGCTACATATCTGTCATAAAAAAACTAGAAGAGTCAGAAGGAACAAGAGTAACCGTGTAAATGCAGGCATATGACATTCGCAAACAAGTTCACACATGAACTCTCCGTTTAGCATGAAATTTATAATGACAAACAACAAGTGCAAAAAGAAAATGGAAGAGATTAAGTAACAGCATATGAGAGATGCATGCTGTGCTCAGTTCAGAATAATAGGATGATAAAAAAATTCTTCTTTAAAAGAACCACAAAATGCGAATCAAAGTGGAATTGTGACTCATAATTTCTCTGCTCTCCTTCCTGCTTCATAAATGCCAAGGGTGCTGGTAACTATTAAATTTCTCAGTTACTCTTTCACGAACTTCGAAACAATAAATTCTGATACAGAATAGCTCAAAACAGAACATGTATAGCACCTATCCCCTCTTGAAAATATCATGGTCCGATATGAATCTTCAAATCTGTCAAAACGCCTGTTTACACACAAAAGAAGGTGTGCATAGAAGAGTATAATACCATTAGTCAATTTTAACACAAGACACTGACACAATTACAGGTCTGACAACCTCCAGGTTTTAATAATAGTTCATCATATGCCATAATGATAATACAAGAAAAAGTACGTACCTTCAGGTCCATCTACAATAATGTGTTTATATAAAATATTAATTAAATTGTCAAAATAATTCAACTGCTGTCTGTGGAGGAAAAGGAACACAACTCGCGGTACTAAATCAAATGTGTTCTTCTCTCCACTACAAAGTCAGTCGGTGTTTATGTCTTTGATTTGGCTATTAATTATATATATCAATCACTGTGCTAATTGTAGGTTGGGTTTGTATATATATGTTTTTTTTTTCGGTCAACTGGGTTTATGTATGTTAAACCAATGTGTATAATAATCCGAGTGATAATTAGGGCTGGGATAATCCGAGTCCTAATAAGAATAGAATTGGGACATCTGGCCGCCTATAAAAGGATGAAGGTGGTACTGTTATTTTTTCATTGGTTACTTTTTTAGGGTTTTCTTTCTTCGGCTCTCTATAAATACCATCCTCTCCTCTTTGCACTTTATGGGTCTTAGAAGACAGAAGCCCTACATATGGTTTTCGCTTGTACCCCACAAAGTGGAATGTTGGCTCTGGATGGCAACCAACAATGGTATCCCCACCAAGGACAATCTGCGATATAGAGGCATCATCCCATTAGCTGATTCTCTGTGCAGCCTATGCAATTCTCACGTAGAGTCAAGAGACCATCTTTTGCTCCTCTGTCCTACGGCTTGGAAAGTCTGGTGTATGATCTGCCAATGGTGGGGTGTCTCTTGGTGCATTCCCGCCACCCTAGAAGATCTCCTGCTCCAATGGACATACCTCTCGTCACACAAAACCAGGGCCTCATGGCACATCATTGGCATTTCTATCCTCAGATCTCTCTGGTTGGAAAGAAACCGCAGGATCTTTGAGCGCCTATCCTCCAGTACAGAGAGAATAGCAGATGCAGCGCTTGTCCATGCCACCTTGTGGATCAGGTCTACACAAACTGGATTCCCCTACAGCGCCAGCTGTGTGTTGGCAATAATGCAGAAACCCTCAAGAATTGGCGTGGCCCTGGCAGAAATTTCAACCTCCTTAACCCACCATAGTTGGAGCTCAGGACTCCTTGTGTCTTTCTTGTAAATAGTCAGTGTTGTGTACTTTCACTCTTGCGTCCCCATGCACACAGTCCTTTTCTGTTTGCATGGAACATGTAACCCTTGTCTTTGTATTTCTCTTTTTCAATAAAGCATAAAAATCGTTAGCATCAAAAAAAAAAAAAAAAAAAACTTCCTCTCACCCAAAGTACACATACATACATACTAGTAGAGAGTAGAACCGAACCGAAGCTCGATATACTCTTATAACTTCCAGTAAGTAACCATCCTAAGGATCGATGGATAATAGGTCGATTGTGGAAAAGATCTCGATCTTGATGAGAGTGCCATCGGTGGCGGAGGCCGTGAATTTCTACAGGGAAGCTTTCGGGGCGGAGGACTGTCCGATGCCGAGCAGGCCCGAGAAGGAGCTGAACGGGATCGAGGCCACAAAGCTGGATATCCTGGACTCCTTCCCATCCTCCTCACGGATAGCGCATTGGTCCCTGAGGTCACCCCTCCGGGAGCAGGGCTTAATCTGTGCTTGCAGGTTAATGGTGGGCTTGCTGATCTGGAGGCTGCGGTTGCCAGGGCGGTGAATGCTGGGGCCACCACGGACGGAGTGGTGGTGCTTGATCCAACCAGCGGCAGGCCAAGCATGAGAGTGGATGATCCCTTTGGGGTGGTGTGGTTCCTCTACGTACCTTCCGTTCACGAGATACGCTATGATTATCGGAGACGCCGTGAGTTGCTGGAGAAGATACTCAAGGAACCGGTTGAGAATAAGGAGGATGAGGTGCTCCAACATAGGGGTTCCTTCAAGTTGAAGATTCTGCTCAACCTTCCTCATGACCCTGTAGCCGCCGCCGCCCACTTCTACTCCACTGCTTTTGGGGCTTTCCCACCACAATTCCCAACAGAGAATTAATGAGATCCCTCACTTGAAGAATAATTTTACGCCGCTTCAGTTTGCGCCCTTGTACTATATCCTCCTGATTTCACAGAACAACAAGAGCAACAACATGAACCTGAACCTGAACCCTAGTACTTCTTCTTCTTCTGGCGGCACATGGCCGGATTATGTTGTGTGCCAGGACTCATGATGTGGGAGCACTAGTTGAGAGGCTTCAGCGAGGCGGAGCAGTGTTGGAGGGGGACATTGTGCGGGACAAGTTCAGGGACACGGCCAGACTTAGGGACCCCTTCGGCGTATTATGGTTCGTTCATCGAGTCACCCTTGAAGAATCCTTCCAGTCAACCATTGACATGAGCGAAAGATTTGAATTTGAACACCCCCCTATCCTCAACTCGCGGAGGCACTCAGGTTCCTCCCATGCAGCAGAGTAGTAGTTTAAATAAGAATGTTGATGCATGCAGCGAGCATTATTTGTTTAGCAATCATTAAATAAGATCAGATGGTTTACCTACTATATTTTACACTTTGGGAGATTGATCCTCACTCACAACTCACGACACTATACTGTGGGCCTTCATCTCAGTGTATTTCTGGCAAAACTAGCAGCATCCACCGTTTCTGTCTTTATTTAGTGTCTTCTCACATTTGTGTCTTAGGGGGAATTGTTTGATCCATAGAATTAATAGCACACGGCACATGAAGAATGAAGTCTTCACAAGAATCTTCAGAACACACATACCGTAGAAAAGACAGTACTGGCCGGTGTCTTCTTGCAAGAAAAACATTCATTAGGCATACGGCCTCAAACAAGAGAGTGAGGGTGTTGTATAGTATTACTTTGAGGTATTTCTTCTAAACAAGATTTGTGAAGGAACCCACTCGCGTCGTAGGCTCCCGTAGCTATATAGCATCGTCAGGTGAAATCAACAGCAGATTGCATGCGTGACACACAGACTTCTCACATGCACAGTACAAGAGGACAGGGCTATCCTATGTTGGAGGAAGACAAAATCTGGCTCGTTAGACTACTCGGCCAAACTGTCTTTATTGCAACTAATTCCCACAGGGGTACTTTCACTTATAAAGCATAGAAAGCGGATTACACCATAGCTATGCCCACCTGAGGATATATAATTTGGCCAGTACAGCCATGACCATACGTGAATTAGTAGATTAGCATATATGTGGAAGAATAAAATTGTGTGTTAGTATCAAAAAAAAAGAATAAAATTGTGTGACATGTTGATTACTTCACAATTTGATTTGGTGGAAGGATTAAATTTTTTATGTTAAAAATAACAAAAGGGAATATAAAATATTGAAAATGCCGACCATTCTTATCATTTAATTATAGTGTGGATGGATCAATCAAATATTGAATCACATCCTAAAATATCTGTATTTTGTGGCTGATAAGCAGTAAAGGCTACGGTATATATATGTCATTTCCAAACCATTTTTTTAATGCTATCATTCCAAAACCAATTTATTGTTTACGTGTGTTTCAGTTCTATAGTGAGATAGATAAATTGTTTATGATCAGTGTCTGCAATTCCCTCCACCATCTAGGGTAAATCAATTTTCCTGGGTGAACTGGAATTGGACGGTTCGTCACAAAAAAATATAGTTAACACTATCACCTTCTAAACTTGTGTTGTGTTTTATAAAAGGACATTATTAATCTGCTTATTTGTTAGGTTTGTGAAATACTTGAGGAACAGGCCTTGATGTCAAAAAGAGTAAATGCAGAATGTGAACCATGGGTGGTGGCTTCACGGTTAAGAGGTCATGTGCTTTTGCCTAAACAAAGGAACCCTGTTTTATGGAGAAAGGCATTAGTTAGGATTCTATTTTTTTTTCCCTGAACTGATTCTACTGCATTCGAAATGGTATTAGCTTATACATTGCCAGCTTATACATTGCCAACGAGGGGACTTCCATTTTGGCAATTGTTTGGACATAACTGCAGGTTATTGGTCCCTTCAGATTTTGTTGCTTCTTGTCTGTTTTCCATGATTACAATTATCCCAAGGTGTGACCTGTTCTACCTTTCCCCACAATCTAATCACTAACATTTGCTAGATAGAGCAATACCTCGGTGGATTCCTTTTGTTTGATGCTTGTAATTAAGATGCAGCAGCAGGTCTTGTAAGTTGGATTTTTTTTTATATATATTTAGGTCCAAGAGAGAATATTAATTTATGCTATATGTAGCATTAATTACACATACAGTTACCCCCTCAATTATGTATGTAAATGTAAGATAGAATAAAACATTTAGAGAAAGAAAAGATGCATCGTTATTCACTATCATTTATTAAGCGTACACAATCTAAACGACATACGTCGCCGCATAGACCTACTGTTTTGGTAATGAACTCAAGAAGCTACCCGACATGGACTGAGCGTTGCTAGACAAATCGCCATATTAGGTGGGGTTAGCTAGCGTGGTGGCCACAACCTTACTTGAACAGAATTGTTCTATAGGATTGTACATGACAGTGGAAACGGAATTGTTATGCTAATCAGCCTTATTTCTTTTCTTTTTTCCCTTTTTTTTCCTTCTCTTAATATTACTTAACCTTTAATTTGCTCGTATCAATTCTTCCCTTTAATGGCATTTTAATTTTACGAATTTCTTTACATATTTGTGCCGATCAGCCCTTTTTCTTTTTCTTTTTTCTTTTTTTTTTCCTTCTCTTAATATTACTTAACCTTGAATTTGCTCTTATTAATTCTTCCCATTCTCCCCTTTTTTCTTTTTCTTTTTTTTCCTTCGCTTAATATTACTTAACTTTTATTTGCTCTTATTAATTCTTCCCTTTAATGAGATTTCAATTCTGTGAATTTCTTTGTATATAGTTTCCTTCCGCTCAATAAAACATAACGACATAACGAAGTGGAAGAGAAAATATACAAATAAAAATGGACAGGGATGGAGTAAGCTCTATTTCACAAAAATGGTAGAGGCATATAAACTTTGAATAATCCGTTGTTTCTGAACAGAAAGAAAAATAGAAAATTCTGTGTTTCCCAAAAAAATTAAGCTTTTGAAAGCTTGGCCTTATTTTCTTTGAGGGCATGAGAGGGGGTATTGAATATTGATCCTACAATCACTAGATCAAAATCTCAAAGGAAAAAGGAAAAATAAACATTTTATTGGTGAGGATAAGACCGACAATAGAAGCTTAAAAAAAGAATCAAATAAGCTGTTAGGGGTTTCTTCCTTGTTTTTCCTTGTTCTTTTAACTTTTGCCACGTTGGCATTTCTTCTTGTTTAAAGAAGTGGTTGTGGGACCCACCACTCCAAACCGGCGGGAAAATTTGCACCGGTTGAAATTTTTTAAAATTTATTTGAGTGTATAAAATAACAAATGCTTAGAAATAATTGTTAATATGTTCATTGATTTTATAAAAATTAATTAATATACAAGCCCGTAGAACCCATGAGCTAGTATATATAATTTTATGACCTCGCAACAGAAAGTTAAATCCCCGATTTTAATATATATATATATATATATATATATATATATATATATATATTCAATCATAAATCAGTTTTTTACTGAGTGTAGACGTAAAAAACAATGGATTAGGGAAGCAAATGGGCCCGGTCGTAAAAAATATAAGGGTATTAAATTTTTTTGGAATCAATGTAACGAACTGTTGGGCTTGGCCCAAAAAACTAGCAGTTTAATTTTTACCAAAAAAAACTACGAGTTTAATTGAAGCGTTCTTGACTCATTTTCTGGGCTTTATTGAAGCCTTGTATACTAGATGAAGCGTACAAGGCTACGTTGTCTTTCAAGATTCAATATACAGAGGCATTACTACTGTGAAGTAAGTCTCTAATATTATTATTACATAACCAAATAAAAAGCAAAGAAGATAAACATTCAACAGTACATAAATGGGCCGAGTTATTCTTTTATATACTATCTTTATGGATCTATGGGTCATGTGAGTTAGATTTATCATCACCAATGGTTTATACATGGGCTTTTTAGTCTCCAATCTTCTCGATGTCGGAACCCAGACTTAAAATGTTTGGATCAAATGTCAGAACTCAGCAGAACCCAGGCTTACTCTCCAATTTTTAAACCTAGACTAAAATGTTAAAGAAAAGATGAAAAGAGAGGGAGAGAAGGATTGGAGAGAACCTAGAATCAAATGAAATTCAACTAGAGCCTGATCCCTCGAAGCAGTCTCCTTTTTGTTGTAGAAAAGATAACTTTTCATGTATATTAAAAGCAATAACTTTTTCTGACTGGAAATTATAAGTACGGTGTTTTTTTTAATGGTAAGAAAATACCATTTGGAATGCAGTAGAATCCTTCGATGGAATAAATAGAATCCCAACCAATACCTTTCTCTAGAAAGTAAGGTCCACCCTCCTTTCCAAAAAAATATATATAACACAATATAGATTCGATTATAGGGAAATCTATAAAGTGTAGACTACAAACAAATCCATGTCAACATTATTTTTTAAAAAACATAGGTGAGAATAAAATTGTCAAATTTTTGCCCCCCCTAAGCCTCCCCACTGATTATATCTGAATATTAAGTCTACAATAAATCAAACTTGGAGAGTCTCCACCATAAAATTTCTCCAAAAAAATAGATACTCACATTACTCTTTATTTGCTGCTTCTATTAGTTGGAACACCTGGTTCTCCGTGAGAAAGAAGAAGAAGTGAGTCTCAGAGAAGAGTAACCTATGCCAATATCAAATGAATACATTTGCTTGGACGGTCGTATGAGGGCACTTACCAAGAAATATGTCAGTATTACTTATTTGACATCTGCTTAGCTAGTGATTCTAATTATGTGATTCTATTTTCTAATGGGTGTTGATATTCTGACTATGGACAATTATCTTCGAGGCGAAGATGGATTCAGTCGTAGACCATGGATTCGTGGTGGACCTTGGATTGATGGGGATGATATCGCAGGCAGACGTGTTGCTATCGGAGATCCGGTGGGTGATCGCCGATCATTGTCCTTGAGCTTTACACTCAAAGTCGGCCGCCACTTTCGAGGTGTTCTGGTTTAAGTATTGTTTATTTATTTAATTTTTTTTTGTCTCACATCACAAGTCAATTTTATCCCTTGCTAAATTACCTTTTTCTCTCAATTGTAGCCTTCAGCCCGAGATACAACAGGGTGATAATGCCTCGCGTTTTTGGAGAGAACGTAAGCTTATGGGTTGACCTTTCACGCGTTTCTGTGGATCAAATATCTCATGAGGACAATGAGGAAGAGGAAGATTTTCGCAGGCTTCCCCGAAGCCGACGCCCAAACCCAAGCATCCCGATAGATCCTACTCGCAACGTGGTATTAATATGTGATATCACGTTTGTCCTCAACGACCCGTAGCAAGTAATGTGATGATCTTTAAACCGGCGGTCTTTTGTAACGCATTGGTTGTAGCGTTTTAACGTAGCCACTGATGCTCTTTGATTTGGTTACATATTCATATCGACTGATGATCTTTATACCGAATTAAAGGATAGAGTAATGTTTGTTTTTTTCGTGTTCTTTGTTTTAATTTGTGTACCGATACCGATGCAACACTTAATAGAGCAAAAGCGTTAGTGCGTTTACTTGGCGACTGATGATCTTTACTTTAAACCTGTTTTGACTTTATTTATTCGCGCAACGGGGAACGGTAGAGTAAACTGGATATGACCATTTTTGCCTTACGAAATTTCTAATATGACAGTGCCCCAAAGATTATCATGAATGAATGACAGTAAAGTTTTCATCAAAACCTTTAAACCGATTTAGAAATTTTGCAAATTACCGCCATGCCATGCGCTCCTCGTCCCTTCCCCCCTGCCTTTCTTGCCGTTGTCTCAATCCTCCAACTCACCGCCTCCACAATCTTCTCCTTTGTCTCTGTAACCGTACGCCGCCTCCACCACCATATGTATCACCAGGTCTGTACATAAGGCATTCTTCAAACCACCCTAAAACCCTAATAACCACCGCCGATCGAAGACCAGAAATGGGGAAGAAACAGCACGGCAAAGACCGGATTCAAACCACCCTAAAACCCGAATAACCACCACCAATCGAAGACCAGAGATGGGAAGAAACAGCACAGCAAAGGCCGGATGTTCATGAAGGAGCGGCGCCACGTCGAAGGACATCCGCATCCCCTTTTAAACTCCTCCCCTTCCCGCTACTTGGTTGGTCCAGTGGTTATTTGCAATTTTAAGAATTTAGAGCTTCAATTCCTTGATTTCCATGGCCACTGAATTAGTGCGTCGGACAGAAATTATATAACTCAGGTACCATGCCTGCGTGTACATGCATGTGAGTTAGCTTTCCAATGTGTGGTTGCTTACAAGTTGAGGAACATCATTAGAGATTTCCTTAATGACTTGAAGTTGAACAATAACATTATTTTTTACGACCACGTCGTAAAAAATATAAGGGTATTAAATCTTTTTGGAATCAATGTAACGAACTATTGGGCTTGGCCCAAAAATCTAGCAGTGTAATTTTTACCAAAAAAAACTACGAGCTTAATTGAAGCGTGCCCGACTCATTTCTTGGGCTTAATTGAAGCCTTGTATACTAGATGAAGCGTACAAGGCTACGTTGTCATTCAAGTTTCAATATACAGAGGCATTACTACTGTGAAGTGAGTCTCTAATATTATTATTACATAACCAAATAAAAAGCAAAGAAGATAAACATTCAACAGTACATAAATGGGCCGAGTTATTCTTTTATCTACTACCTTTATGGATCTATGGGTCATGTGAGTTAGATTTATCATCACCAATGGTTTATACATGGGCTTTAGTCTCCAATCTTCTCCATGTCGAAACCCAGACTTAAAATGTTTGGATCAAATGTCAGAACTCGGCAGAACCCAGGCTTATTCTCCAATTTTAAAACCTAGACTAAAATGGTAAAGAAAGGATGAAAAGAAAAAGAGAGAGAGAAGGATTGGAGAGAACATAGAATCCAATGAAATTCAACTAGAGCCTGATCCCTTTGAACCGTCTCCTTTCTACCGACCCCTAATCATGTACTCAGCTCAGGTATATTTATAATATACATCCCGATTTCGACAAAAAAAAAGATAACTTTTTGTATATATTAGAAGCAATAACTTTTTCTGACTGGAAATTATAAGCAAATACGGTTTTTCTTATTGGTAAGAAAATACCATTTGGAATGCAGTAGAATCTCAATAAATAGAATCCCAACCAATACCTTTCTCCAGAAAGCAAGGTCCACCCTCCTTTCCAAAAAAATATATAACACAATATAGATTCGATATACCAAAATACACAAATTTATGCATC
Organism: Turnera subulata; assembly: GCA_028386065.3. Classification (NCBI taxonomy): domain Eukaryota; kingdom Viridiplantae; phylum Streptophyta; class Magnoliopsida; order Malpighiales; family Passifloraceae; genus Turnera; species Turnera subulata. Next base: position 72,303 of record JAKUCV010006805.1, on the reverse strand, counting down.
AAATAGAAATCTATAAAGTGTAAACTACAAACAAATAAAGAAAAAATCTCTCAAATCCATGTCAACATTATGTTTTAAAAAACATAGGTGAGAATAAAATTGTCAAATTTTTGCCCCCCTAAGCCTCCCCCACTGATTATATCCGAATGTCTACGGCTTTCATCGTTAGACGCACCGCAATCTGGGAATCTTATGCTAATCCGAATGCTCCCATTTAAGTATATTGACCCACAAGGAGATGATGTGTCAGATTATCAGTCATTGACACTGACTTATATCCTCAAAGACAGACATCCATGCAGGTAAGCATAATTTTTTTTTTTCTCTCCACTTGCTTATTATTAAATTTTATTCTTAACTATATTTTTAAAAAATTATGAAGACGATATAATGTGTCTCTTCTACTCTTTTTGTATTAGGGTTATGCATTTGTTTCTTGCACGATTACTTTATGCTTAGGCAGATATAATGTGTCTCTTCTACTCTTTTTGTATTAGGGTTATGCATTTGTTTCTTGCACGATTACTTTATGCTTAGGCAGATATAATGTGTCTCTTCTACTCTTTTTGTATTAGGATTATGCATTTGTTTCTTGCACGGTTACTTTATCCTTAGGCAGATATAATGTGTCTCTTCTACTCTTTTTGTATTAGGGTTATACATTTGTTTCTTGCATGGTTACTTTATCCTTAGGCAGATATAATGTGTCTTTTCTACTCTTTTTGTATTAGGGTTAACTCGGACACAATTTGTTTTGATTACCACTATTGTCGGACACTATCATCGATAGATGATGAGATTACCACTATTGTGTGAGATTACCACTATTACGATTGTGATTACCACTATTGTTAGAAAGAACGAAAGGAAATAGTGAAAGAGTCAATATTCGCCCGCGAAGTTTTTTCTTTTCTTTTTATGTTTATGAAGCTGCATTTGGGCAGAAAATTAATCTTGATAAATCTGAGATATTACCACAATAGTAATAGGATGATGATGATTAATTTGGATATACAAATGGCATTGAAATTTATTCAGATCCCAAATCTACCCATGGCTTCAACCAAAATTTTCTTTTATATACAGTTATCTTCTAAATAAAAATCAATTCTTTGTTCCAACAATATTAATATTTGGTCCTTTATTTTTTGTCGGTTCACTAAAATTTATTTTCACAATCGAGTTTGTGATCATCCAATTAATCGCTTTGTATATAAATCCCACTATATTTTTTAAAAATTATGAAGGCGATGAAGGTCGTGAAGCTATGTTCACAAGGGTTCTAATGCATTTGAGAGCACCGTAGACATATGGGTAGATAGGGTCCGAACTTCTATCAAACAACTAGATGATCGGCAAGATTTTGAAGGTTTCAATTTATTATTTGCCGAGGTTGATGATGCTGATGAAGTTGATGATGTTGAGGAGGATGATGAGGGGAAGGAGAAAATGATGTAGAATTAGAAGGGGACAGAGAAGGGACATGGAGGGGACAAGAAATGGAAGATGGAGTTCGGGTTCCAGTTGTGAGGGTGATGGTGAGGGAGGTTTGCAGAGGCGAACTCCTAATGGATACGGGGAAGTACTTGTGCCCGCTGCTCGGAGTTGGAGGAAGTCGGCGTACGCAGGTGGTGTTCTGGAAGACAACAATGGTCACGAAGATGCGGGAGGCGAGAATCAGGTAGAGGTCGACAAGGGAGGATGGGGAAAGGCTGCAGGAAAGAAAGTTTGTAGGAGTTGCGGGTACGGCAAGGAGGGGGCGGAGGAGAGGTGAGGGCTGAAGGAGGAGGACGATGAAAATTCACCAGACTTCAATGCATGGCGCTTGTGGTTCTGAATTTGCTAGGAAGCCTTCAGTGGACTTCAATTAATTTGCTCCCCATTTTTCTTCTCATCCTCTTAGAACTCAAAGAACCTTCAACTGTAAATACAAAATAGAACACTCCAGTTGACCCGTAAAAGTAAAACGAATTGCAGAAGTACATGAAAAAGAAATTTGAGGGCATCGGGAAATGATGAATCTGAAATTTTAAGGTGACACTACTACAAAGGAGAAAAAAGAACAAACACGGTTAATTAATGACGGTGTCAATAGGTTCTATCAATGAGTCCTGTCCTGGACACCAATTTGGCCTATGCTAATGGATAAGCTTGCTAATTACCTTAGATTTGTTGATCATGATTTATTACCCCAAGTTCACTTCCCGTACCCTTGGAACAGGCTGAAGTTGATGTTTTCTTTTGAACACAACACAAATAGTTATTCCAACAAACATGTTTACCCTAACAATATGTACTCAAAATAAAGTGGAACATGTATCAACTCCACAAAAATTCAATTAAGAAGAACAATCTGAAAAACACCTTGTAATATAATATGGATATAGACAAAGCCATCAACTCCGCAAAAGGATAGCAGATAGGCTTTCAGGTAAAGGTAAATATTTAAGGAAAGAAGGTAATATGCATAGCAACTATACCGAAATCCAGGCAATCTAAAATGTCTGAATTAGTTACTGCTAGATGCATCACCAATCGAGATGAGAAAACCCCTTCAGGTTTTTGTTTTGGTACATTTAACCCTTGGGGTTAAAATCCCAAAACTATTTTCAAAACTAAAATTGATTATTTTCATATACAGCACCCTACCCACATGGTGTCAATTCCTAATATGATGCAACAAAACAAACCTACTTGTCCATTTTCTGTCGGTATTAAACATTCATAACAGTCATAATACTTGCAAAGGCAGATTGGTTCTTCTAATTTGTCCGGAGATCAAACAGCCTCTGTCTCCAACATGGTTTCCAACCAGGTAGCAGGAAGAACACCAAACTCTAAAGTTCCAAAACAAGGTTACAAACTAAAAGACACCACACACACCACACAAAAAACATTATTACTAGTTCAAATTTTTTTTGTTAAAAGACACCAGGAATAGAACATTACTGCTAACGTAACACTATATATTTTTGCCTTGCTGAGTGGGTGAGCCATTACTAGCACTCTCTCGACCATTTTTTGGTCTGAACTGGACTGGACTGGCTCGATTGAATCATTTTTAAGCATGAAGCCCAAAAATAATAAGTCAAAACCCAGTGCAAGAGTGGTCTTATCATATGTCAGCCCATATATGACAGTACCAGGTCGATTAGTCAGGACCAACTGGGGGTAGATTAAAGTGCAGGCCAGTATCCTATATATTATCACTTCACTACACTACAAATTTCTTGGTTGTTTCTTAAGGACCGATCCGTAAGAAAACCGTAAGTAATCTGTAAGGAAAGGGTTATGTTTCTAAATCCGTAAGTAATCCGTAAGGAGACCGTAAGGAAAATTTACTTACGGTTTCATTACGGAACGTTCCGTAAGGAAGTCGTATGCAAGTTAGCAGTGCGGTAAGAAGTCCGTAAGAAAACCGTAAGAAATGTGTGATTTCTGTAAAAAAATTAAATCAATATTGCTGACAACATTCAGTTTTCCTATTTAATTTCCATAAAATACAGAAAATAAAAAGTAGTGCATAATTTAAACTATTATTTCTGAAATAATCAAGCCTTAATAAAGTAAACAATAAACAAAATAAGTATGTAATTTCCTATACAGAGTCAAAAGTGATGTCTGATTATTGGCATCCTACACAAAACAAATGCGCTTTGGACCTCCTGTCAAGGCATGGTTCTTCACAACAGTGATGATCTGAAAGTCATCGTGGATTGCATGTTAAAACTGATATAAAATGTTTCATGACACAACTCCAAACGTGAATAAGCCAATTCAGGTTTCAAAAAGCAAAATGTAGGTTTCAAAACTATCACGTACCTTAAACATTTCGTTAGGATCCTCATCAGAAAGCATTTGAATTGGACGTGCAACAGAATTCTGCTCCTTGAAATCATCTTCATCAACCTACAGATAGAAAACATTATATAAGTAATCTAAATTATAGTTGCATAAACACACCAGATCAGCAAAATAAAATTACTCAATATCTTGCACTAGAAAAGGAAAACACATTTGTGTGGAAACTTCAGACTGATAAACATTTACAAGTGTGATGAGAATTATACAACACAAACAAGATAACAGGAAAAGTGAAAAAAAAATTCCTACAAACCTCTTCATAAGTTTCATCTAAATCCTTAATGAGCCCTTTCATTAATTCGAATAAAGCTTCCACCAAAATAAAAGTAAGCAAGGAATAAGTCTGGTTATCTAGAGAACATTAGAAATATCAGGATCAATCAGAGGGAGAAACACACATTTTCAACAGTAGAAATAGGTTTATTGTTTTCCAAAGGCATTCAGGAAAAACCATTTTTTCTAACCCCAGGAATCCATCATATTCATTTCTCAGGATCATTGTAGGATCCTATACCTGCTAAAAATACCCAGATCTGTTACTAACATTTGATCGATAGAATGACATAAAAGGTCCATACTTTACGATTCCCCGCCCAGCTCATTTAACAGAAGTGACATAGTATTGACCTGTCCTAAACCGTCTTTAATTTGTCAATAGGATCAACCTAGCTGCTTACAAAATATTATGATAACCGTACCCCTTCTTATAGGCTACAAGTGGCTTCCATTGAAAGGGGAATGGATAATATAAAAGATACCTGGTGTGCATGCTTTGTGCACGGCGAGAAAAAGGAGCTCCTGGATTCTTATGAAGTGAGCTAACATTTGGGAGAAACATCCAAGCAAACATCCTTTCCACCAATAGCAGATAAATGAAGTTTTCCTTGGCCATAAACCAGCTGTTCATCGCTACTGCATACATATCCATATCCATGGCATTAGCCTTTACAAATGTATATATAGCTACTATTAATTCTGCATTTAATGATAGATTAACGAGTGGGAATGGGTTTCATGTGTTATATTACGGAGCTAGAAGGTGCTTTCTGCTGTATACGCAGAAAGATTTTCGGGATCCAAGGTTCTCTTTCCAGCATATCTGCTGATGATTTTGGCCAAGAGCTTCAATACTAACTATTCCAGTTTAGCAACTAGTGGATACAGAACAGTGGAAGTGCCAAAAGAAAATGGAAAAAAGAGAAGCAATATGAAGAAGAAATTCCGATCTCATATCATATAGGAAGGAACAATATTCACACTAAGCTTACAAATGAAATGAATACACTAATCCTAAACACTATCATCATCTATGTACTATATATCTCAAAATAATTGATGAAGACATGGGTCGGGATCCAAGGTTCTCTTTGGTTGCAGATTGACAGCCATGATCATCAGTACTGCCAATGACATATTTACTAATGAAGTAAGAAAAAATTTAGACAAATGAATGGAATCTTACCTCGTTGATAACACATCCAACATGAGCAACGAACACGTGACCCTGACTCCAGCATTCCTCACACAAATAGACTGGATGATTTGGGTTTCTTAGCTCCTCACAAGCATTGCAATAACATTGAGGAGAATCATAGTCCTCCTCCCGGAAAGAACTCCTAAGTCTAAGGGGATGGTCATGACAACTACCCTTAACTAATTTTGGTAGAGGGATGCATACCAAATGTATACTAAGGTCACACTCCACACAGCGGTAGGAGTCACTAATCGTATCGGAACACTTGCAACACCGAAATCTGTTGTTTTCTTCATCATCCCCAAACCATAAATCGGATGCTGCGAAAGAGTAAAGATTGTGCTCATGGAACTCATGTTTCAGAGTGGATGTAAGAACAGTTGCACACTTGGTATGGAGGAAAAATGGGCACTTGGAACACTCATACCCCAGATATGGTATTTCTAATCCACAGACAGCGCAAATTCTTTCAAGGCCATAAAGATTTTGTGCAAATAAGTGACGTGGGAGGTGATATGATGGTTGTATTTCCTGCTTCATTTCCAAACATGTCTTGTGGAGGAAGAACCGACAGTCGTCTACTAAGCAACAATATACCCAATTACCAGAAATTGGCGACCGACATACCTCACAACGCAACCCAATGTCACTAAGGTCACTGCCGCATTTGGCCAGGGTGAGTTCATGGTGGTGACTGAAATGTTGAATTGTGACTTCAGGATGCTTCTCATCGAAATTCTGATACTGATCATCACTTAGAAAGGCACATTCCACATCAAGAGCGTAATGGCAGGTAAAACATTCATAATGGAAGCCTATGCGAATATTTCTACATAGACCACACACATGCATGGAGTGCATCCCAAGGAGGGGGTGTTTGCGAAGGGGGTGAAAGGGGTGTTTACCAATCTCAAAGGGTAATTAAATACAAGATGGATGAAAATGAATGCGGCAGAATTCACAACTGTACTTTTTACCGCCATGGATGTCTGTTTTACACCCATAGCAGGTGCTGACCTCCAATCCTTGTCTGGCGTGGAATGTTAACTGATGGTCATGGCTTTCAATCTGCAACCAAAGAGAAAATGCAAGAAAATGTGGGGCTCGAATGTATTGGGTAAAACTGCAGGCTACTACATTATGACATCACTGCCAATGACATATTTACTAATGAAGTAAGAAAAATTTAGACAAATTAATGAAATTTTACCTCGTTGATAACACATCCAACATGAGTAACGAACACATGACCCTGACTCCAGCATTCCTCACACAAATAACAAGGATGATTTGGGTTCCTTGGCTCCTCACAAGCATTGCAATAATATTCACCAGAATCGTAGTCTTCGTGGAAAGAATGCCTAAGTGTGAGGGGATCAACATGGCATTCATGCATAACTATATTTGGTAGACCGATGCATTCCAGATGTATATTAAGGTCACACTTCACACAACGGTAGAAGGAGTCACTAATTGTATAAGAACACTTGCAGCACCGAAAATTGCTGTTTGGAGCACCATCCCATAGATCGCATGCCGCGAAAGAATAAAGATTGTGCTCATGGAACTCATGTCTCAGAGTGGATGTAAGAACAGTTCCACACTTGGTATGGAGGAAAAACTGGCACCTGGAACACTCATACCCGAGAAATGGTATGTTTAATCGACAGACACCGCAAATTCTTTCATGGCGATTAAAATTTTTTGCAAATAAGTGATGGGGGAGGTGATATGATGGTTGTATTTCCTGCTTCATTTCCAAGCATGATTCGTGGAGGAAGAACCAGCATTTGCGTACTGAGCAACAATATACCCAATTATCAGGAATTGGCGACCGGCATACCTCACAACAGATCCCAAGGTCACTGCTGCATTTGGCCAGGGTGAGTTCATGATGGTGGTGACTGAAATGCTGATTCGTGACTTTAGGATGCTTCTCATCGAAATTCTGATATTCATCATGACTTAAAAAGGCACATTCCGCATCAAGAGCGTAATTGCAGGTAAAACATTCATAATGGAAGCCCATGCTAATATTTCTACATAGACCACACACACTCACGGACTGTATCCCAAGAAGGGGGCGTTTGCGAAAGGGGTGAAGGGGGTGTTCACCAATCTCATCGGGGAATTTAGTACAAGCTGGATGAAATTGAACGTTGCAGAATTCACAAGTGTACATTTTACCACCATGGATGTCTGTTTTACACTCGTAACAGGTCCTGACCTCCAATCCTTGTTTGGCATGAAAAGTTAGCTGATGATCATGGCTGTCAATCTGTAACCAAAGAGAAAATTCAAGAGTAAATGTGGGCGGGCTTGAATGTATTTGGTCCATGTAGCAAGTATATGTGACTGACCACATTCAAAATAAGTAATCACATAATCATACTTTCAATTGTAAATAGAGGAATAAAGAGAGACCAGAAATTGTAAAAAGGAGGGGAGGGGGTGCTCCTACCTCATGAGTCTGGCTCATCTTTAAGTCTCCTTTTTGCTCTCCTACTTCGTCTGCCTTTACTGCAGGTTCTATAACTTGCAAGCCCTTGCCATCTGCGCCTATCTGGCGAGAGGTCTTCCATAAGGATTCATCTTCCTCCTGGAACGGGTCATCAGAGATTATACATTCTATATGAGCAGCGGACATTCCTCGCAGAAATACAGAGGATAGTTTCCGTTTCTTGCTTCCCACACAAGCATAACAGTAATATGACCACAATCAAACAAGTAATCACATACACACTCAATTGTAAATAGAGGAATAAAGATACACTAGAAAATGTAAAAAGGCTCTTACCTCATGAATCTGGTTGTCTAAGTCTCTTTTATGCTCTCCTCCTTCGTCTTCCTTTACTGGAACTATCTGGCGAGAGGATTCTTCTTCGTGGTCGTCAGAGACTATACATTCGATGTGAGCAGTGTATGGGACATCCTCTGGGCAGTCCTCGCAGAAATACAGAGGATAGTCCCCGTTTCTTTGTTCCCCACAAACATGGCAGATATACACACCGGAGTCATCTTCCTGGAATGAGAGCTTGAGGGTGAGGGGATGGAAGTGGCAGTCGTGGTCAACATTTGGCGGCAGATCCAAGCATTGTGGGTGGACTCTGAACCCACATTCGAAACACACATAGTTTACGCCCCAGGTAAACTGGTGACACTTGTCGCATTTAGCGGTACAGCCCATGGCAAGGGCAAATGGTGGCATAATGTAATACAGATCGTGGTGGTGGTGGGATTTGAGTCTTAGGGGAGTTGTTTGCAACGTTAAATTATCATTAGCACACAGCAAATGAATAACGAAGTGACAGGATTCTTCAGAGCACACATAGTACTTTAGGAAGGGGTGGTCCACTTTGCACACAACACAATCATCATAACTCTCCCAAGAGGCCCCAAGAGGGTGAGGATGATATGGGAGTTGTATTACCTGCGGTACTTGTAAACAGGATACGTGAAGGAACAAGCGGCATTGTGGGCAGCCGTAGCAAGCATCATCAGATGTTAAGATCCCATAGCAGGTGCTACAGCAAGTACCTTCAATATACAAGAGGACAAGCTTATGTGGGTCCAAGAAATGATCAACTTCTGTTACGAGGTTTTTGTTGTCGCTCTGATGATGATGATCACAGCTACTCTTCTTGGTCTGAAGTGCACAATTGTTGTCAAGGTTGATCCTGCACTCCCCACAGCTGTACATAAAGCCACGTCGCCTGTATTTTCTACAACAATCGCAGATGAATCCCCCCTCGTCGCTAACACAGAGGATGAGAGGGTGATCATCATCAGGAGAGTGAAGGGGAGTACTGTTTAGCTGAGTGGGCAGTTCAAAGCATGACTTGTGGAGCATATAATTTCTACAGACATGGCAAAAATAGGCTGGACCACCAAACACATTAGCAGAGCATCCGTCGCATGGTACTGCCAGGTCGTCTAATTCACGTCCAATATTGTTTTTTGGTAAGTTGGGATTAATCTCGTCGATCTCCTCATAAAATGTCAAGCCATGGTTGTGGCTAAAATGCTTAGTAGTACCCATCTTGGCCTAGCTATAGGAGAGTAGTTTTTTTTTTTTTTTTATTCCAACAGGAGAGTAGTTGGGGTTATGAAATTAAAGCCTAATTACTCAAGATGGAAGCCTTAAAGAGGTTTTGTGTTTATTTTTTGTCTTACAAGGAGTATACATGCATAGCTGAGGCCTGAGTAGTATTAATACAAATTGGAACTACTTGTACATGTGCAATTAGTTGACCGACAAAGGATGATCCAACCCAGATCCAGAACCAAAAAAAAAAATACAATGAAACATTAGTCACCCACCCATAAGGACAATACAAAAGATACATGCATGTTTAGATATTAGCTAGTGTGTGCACGCTTGTTCTAGTTGTATATATTATGACTTTCTTCATTTATGCATCCTTAAGTTCAGATAATGAAGTCTTCTTCTCCCAGGTTCCTACTGGTATGGTGTTGTCCTACTAAGTAGCACCCAAACGGGTACGGGTACTCAAACGGGTACGGGTACGGGTACGGAAAACGGCAATTTCCAAAAATCCCAAAAACGGGTACGGCAAAAAAACGGCAAAAAAACACTAGCACCACTACTACTCCCTTCACCAGAAGCCATCGCTTTTTACAAATCTACCACAACAAAACCAACAAAACTTTCACATAACATATCCAAAAACCCAAAAATCAACAAAACAATCAGAGCTTACCTGAGAGAAGTCGCTGGCGCGGCGCGAGGAGGACGAAGGCGGCTGCAGGCAGAGCGAGGCGGCGGTGGGGACGTGGGGCGAGACCCGTGGCGGCCGCGGCTGTGGTGGTGGCTTGTCGGGTCCTCGCGCGAAGGAAAGGGGATGCAGGGGCTGGTCGCGACGTCGCGTCGCCGGTGAGAAGGTGAGGACTGAGGACGGTGCCGGTCACTGTGACTGTGAGAGAGGGAGAGCCGTCGCCGGTGAGAAGTGAGAGAAGTGAGAGAGGAGAAGTGAGGTTCGTAGAGATAAGATAAGTTGTGAGTGAGGGTTTTTTTTTCTAATTTAAGCTGCTGGACAGTACCTCCCGTACCTCGAGCGTACCTCCCCGTACCTCGAGCGTACCCCTCACGTACCCACCCGTACCCCTCACGTACCTCCCCTGTTTTCGCGTTTCTGGGACTCCCAGAGACGTTTTTTTGCCGTTTTTCACGCGTACCCGTACCAGATACGTACCAGGTACGGGAAACGGCACCCAAGTGAAGTACCCGTGCTTCATAGTTGTCCTATATATGCTGGACATGTCTTGCTGGCGAAAACATTTAACATTAACATGCGTCATCATGCGTCATTTCTCAAAAATAACACCTAATTAAGGCGAGCTGGTCAACCTATCTATAAGAATCAACTTGTCTTATAGTTTTATTTATTTATCTAGTTTTCGTTTTCCATTTGTTTTGAAAAAGGTGCTTTCATACCTGATGATTGAATCCGGCAAAGCTATTTGAAGAATACAAAAATCTAGCTGCTTGATTAGTTACAAGAATGCGATCTTCCACCTAGATGCGTGAACAGGACTTTTTGATTGACCTTAATTATACATATTGTAATACCCGGTATCTTAGATAATCGCTAGTACAATGGACCACACCACACCCTAAATTCAACAACAGGATTAAAAAACTTACTGATTTTTTAAACATACATATATCAAGGAAAGATACTAAGACTATGACAAGATTCCCACAACAAAAAAAATGAAAAAGTTAACAATAGCAGGACGAAACTCATGACCACCACTAGAGCATATGAGTTTCATAATAACAATTTTTTAAAACAAAAATCAAATGTCAGCTCTGCATAGTTTTTTTTGGGTACTAATCGAGCGAATTTATTCAGTTCAAACATATATACAAACAACTGAGTACCCAATTGCTTGAAAGATAGGGCATGGCATACCCTAACTTAAACACTACATATTTGATACTTCTTAATTCATGTATTATACCTTCGGCATGCACTCGGCTGTAATTGAAGTTGTAGATGGAGAGCCGCTACTGAGCAATTAAGTAAGTAATCACTTGTTCAGGAATTTTCCAGGAGCTGCAATTCAGGTTTGCCTCGGCTTCAAAGATTTCTCTATGGAGGTTGATTTACTGTTTTCCTATGGGAATTAGGTGCAATAAGGTCACATGTGATCGGTGGCGCCAGATTTACTCTTTGATCCAATGGCTTTCGTCACATGTGTCCTCGTTTTCCTTTAAATTATATATGATCAATTTAAAATTATACCACAAAAATCAATTTCTTTTAATCTAGAGATTACTTATTTAATTTTTAACTTTATTTTCAAAGAATCAATTTTATATTACTTTTATTAACTTACCATAATTGATTTTGCTGATTCTCTTATGAATCTTAAACGTTAACGTCCTTTTTTTTAGAAAAAAATAGGTGAAAGAAAAATTGTCAATTTTTTTTTTTATGTATAAAAATCCAAACATCTATATAAATAAGTTTTTTTGTTTTTTTTTTTAATACTCTAGTGGTAAGGGAGTAACCAAGTAAGGGTTTTTCTTTTTAATACTCTGTCTAGTGGGTCTAATGAAGCATCCTTGCATAATTTTGAACTTGTTGGATTCCATAGTTAGCTTAGCAATCTTATTTCCAAACAAACATCAGGATGGCTCGCTATCGAGAATCGACAACCAATGATGCTCAACTCCTCCTAGTACTCGAAAATGAAAAGAAAAGTATCATAATCTATCAAACAGACCTTGAGGACCCGAGTCTTGACTGAACCGATAGGGAAAGGAGATCTACGGTTCTTAATTAATGGCACCTCAAAATTCCTGAGGGTTAAGGCCTTCAAGAAACGGCAGTTATTCTAGGAAGGGCAATGTTCACTTGTGCCAGGGATAGTCTGTATTCCGTTACGGACGTGCAAGTCAAGGCAATCAACGCGGCCATTGCTACTCGGCGGTGATGCTCCCCCTCGCTTGGTGCACATGGATTCTGTCAATCTTGATCGCGAGCCGGTTTGTGGTGATAAAGTGGCGGATGAGAGAAGACAGGTAATTAGTATCATCACCGCTATCCTTATGAAAGTCAACTTCCAAGATGACTTGAGTAAATACAGGACGAACGTTATCGCTTGGAGAGGGAGAAATTCTTGAAGAGGGATTCTCTACCAAGCAAGGTAAGGATTCGGATGAGAAGATCATTCAGTAACTCGCTCAATCTGTCCACTCCTCCTCCTCCTTCCATGGTTGTTTTCTTTTTGGCTTCAATTAGGGTTAGAGTTCTGATTTTGTCGAAATATATAGTGATAGATCATTTAGGGTTCCCATCTACGTCGTTTCTTTTTTTTTTTTCCCTCCTTCAAAAAGTTCAAAAACCAAGTTTGTTAACTCAGACAGGCTTGGCCGGTTGAATCCGAGTAACCGTGAAGTTTTCTGGGTCAGGACATTCTTTATAATTTTCCAGTAATTAAATTTGACAACTGTTTAACAAAAAAAAATCTGTAACCCAGTGACCTCCGGTCTAAATTTAACAACTTTGTGTAAAACCAAAATTACTTTGAGTATATGGAATCCTTAAATTTAGGGTTCATCATGTGATACTTCCGGGCTGCCACGTCACAGAACATCAATTTTATTACTATATATGTAGGTTTTGATTGGGCGAAATATAATTAATTGACCCAAAATTACTTAAACATGAGAGATTTGTGATTTGAACCCACGGCCGGTTTAATGGGATGAAGAAGAGTACAAAGACTAGAAAAGCTATTAACCCGCTCTTTTTAGTGCAGAGCCCAAATCTAACTTCTTACAGGACTAGATTAAATTGTCTTTATCATCAAAGACCATGTTTTAATCAACGCCATCTTATCTAATCTTTTAAAAGAGCAAAATTATATACCATTAGTTTTTTTCAAATACTATTATAATTCATATTCCAAAAAAAATATATAACACAATATAGATTTGATATACCAAAATACACAATTTATGCATCAAATGGAAATCTATAAAATGTACATTACAAACAAATAAAGAGAAAAATCCCTCAATTTTTTTTTGAACGTAGAAAAAAAAATCCCTCAATTAAGAGTGTTTTCTTCAGTGCTTCCATCAATTAAGAGTGTTTTTTTTTATTTCTTTTATAACTGTGATTGTGTAACAGCCCGGGTAATTTTCATGTTTTTACTGACTGTAAAAATTTAATTTTACCGTATTTACAATCAGAATTAATCTTGAATAATTAATTAACGGTAATTTACGCTTCGAATTCCGAAACCGAGCACTGTCTCACTCTCGGGATTTTTTCTGCGGAATTACCGGACCAAAGTTGGAATTTTTCGGGTCCAGGAATGTCGAGAAAAATCGGGATTAACCTCGTATTGAGACGCCCCGACCCGTATTTACCGTACACAGTAAACACGTGCCGGAACTGTGACAACCCAGCCCATAATAATAACAACAAAAGTAACTCAACACGGCCCAATGGCCCAATAATAATGAAAACATGCACAACGGAAGACTTATAAAGACTTACATATACACTGTATGCATAAATGCAAACTATGGATCCAAGCCCGTCCAAGGGATAACACCGCAGCCTGTCGGGAAATGCACCAAGCCTGTACAACAAACAACTCATCCTACGGGATGAAACCCCGCAGGCGAGGGGTGAGTCCGAAACGCTCACCGACGAAAGATAAACAGTGATATATTCAACCATAATACTTTCGAAACAAGCAAAACCATCACAACAACAAGCACAAACAAACACTTCACAAGAATACTGCCATAACAACTAACACATACCACACGATAAAGGAGTCCAACTCAAACATTACGATAGAGGAATCTTATTAAAACATGTCAAGCACATCATAATCAATACTGAACCAAGACCCAAAGAACACTTATTAATTTTTATTACCAATTTTATCTTCCGGGCCCCGTCACTGGACAAGCTAGGGTCGTACCTGGTTATTAACTAATTCTGGATGCCAGGCCCCACCACAATCCGGGATCAACATCCCCATATCTCAAATCCGGGATCAACATCCCAATATCTCAAATCCGGGATCAACATCCCAATATCACAAATCCGGGATCAACATCCCAATATCACAAATCCGGGGTCAACACCCCAACCAACAAACCCTCTGGCAAGGCACCACAGAACTGGTCTCTAACCATCTAGTCGTACCACTACTTTCCAAGTGACAATTATATCATCTCAATTCAATTCCAATTCTCATTCCAATTTCCATTATCCTTTTCCCAATTATCCACAATCAATAATCCAACATCATCCAAGAACCAATATCACAATCTGGTAATTACTTAACTTTTAATCATCACATGATATTTCTACCAGACATCAATTTCATATCACCAAACTTTCACATCAAACAATTCAACAATATCAAAACTGTTCAACAATATTTCCAACACATCATACACAGGACTAACACGTTTCTACAACAGCATCAACAATACCATAGCAATCATGTATCAGTCAACAATCATTCCAGCAGGTTAAACAAACAACAAAAACACACAAACCACAAAAACTACACACACAGCATTACGGGCACATATCAGGGTTTATCCATCCTCACCTGGTATGTCTCTGAAACTGCCATCCGGTCAAATCCCGATACCCTATGTGTACATATAGGAATACAATAATCACTTAAATGCGTATGTGTCACGGTAACATGGGCCTCCGCACGTCGGCCCGTTTCCGAGCCCATTTGTGCACCGAGCCCAAACCCGTGCCAAGGTGTAATATGAGTCCAAGGAATTACCCAAAGGTCGGGTTCCGGGCTCGCCGGAAAATTCCCGAGGCTCGCCGAAAACCCGCCGGATTCCGGCCAAGGCACTGTTCACAGCAGCGAAACTCCCCAGAATTCCAACAGGCCGTCCATCAACAACGTATCCATCACCCGAGAAAGCAACCCCTCTGCCTACTGAATCTCATCGTCAACCACATCACCGTAATCCACCATCGTCCAACCTCCATCCACAGCCAAAGCCTCACTCGGAAACGCCTTCAACCACATTCGACAGTCAACGGGACACCATCGTCCACCCCCATAGCCATCAAAATCAATTAGTTCAACTCACAGAAATCCAGGTAGTAAGAGAGAAAGAAACTGTGGAGAAATAGGAGGGGAAGGAGGAAGAAGTAGAAGAGAAAATTGGGGGGTGGGGCTGGCTGCAGGTAAAATGGAAAAAGAAAAAGAAAGTGGAGAGGAAAGATAGAAAAAAATAAAAAAAAGTGAATGGTGGAGGAAATTGTGGGTGGTGGTCGGGTGAGTGGTGGGTGAGTGGGGGAGAAGCTGGAAAGGAAAAAGGATAAGAAGAAGAAAAAATAAATAAATAAAAAAATAAAAGAATAGAAGATAAGGAAAAGAATAGAAAGGAGATGGGTGGCCGGTGAGTGGGGAAAAAGTGGGAAGAAAAGTGAAGAAAAAGAAAAGAAAGGAAAAAGAGGAAAAAGAAAAGAAGGATGGGAAAAGAAAAGAAACGGGAGAGAGAATTGTGTCTCAAGTGTCGTCGAACTATCGATCCCTCAAATTCCGTCCCGTGTCCGAAAATACAACTTGGGCTCAGAAAATCTGACTAATTCTCCTAAGTGTTGTCCAAGTCTCGGAATCGAAAACCGAGGCTCGGTTAGTTAGGAAGATGCTCCCGAGCGCGGGAAAACTCTCGGTTTCGAAAAACGACTCCCGTTTTACCGTGAATTAATTACCCAAGGTTAATTTGTTCGGTAAATCACTGTATAACGACTTTTACAGTCCCGGTAAAAATCCAAATTTTACCCGGGCTGTTACAGTCTACCCACCTTAAAAAAGAATTTCGTCTCCGAAATTCCGTCCTTTCCGTGGGTCCTACCATGATAAGCTTCTAGCACACTCTGCCAGGTGTCCAGACTCAATATGAGATACCGCTTATACACTTAAGCGACATCTCTTCCGCTTATAAATACCAAACCTCACAACTGAGACATTCACTCTCAGCCATGGACTCTCCACTTCGTTCTCGAACGACTTCAGACTCTGAGAACAACAGCTACATCGGCGGCACAGCTTTCCCGACAAGCTCCGATGAAGAGCCTCCGAAGAAGCGGTTCAAGACCAACATCATCGGTCTGGAGGAGCACATGGTGGTCTCCCCAAAGCGACGGAAGAAGCGTGCCGGCAACAAAGCTGAGGACAAGAAGGGCAAGGCGGTAGCTGAAAGCAGCACACCGCAACAGAAGTTGACGCAGCTGAACATCTCCCTGAGGAAGATCAGCTCGGCGGTGGCACAAATTGAACTGGCGTGTGCGGAGCTCTTCCCGCACTTAAGGAACGTTCAACAGCTTGTAAAAGACTTAGAGAAGCAAGTAACTCAGTAGAGTACTTCTTCTTCGATGTAAACTGTTATGAATTAATAAAATAAGTTTCCTTTTGAAATCAAATCTCTTAGATTATAAATTTTTTTTTAAGATATGGAAATTCATATTTAACCGAAAAGAAACAAAATATTTAAAAACATAACAAAACCGTCATGAATAAAATCGAACATAATGATGTTACAAACTGGACCGATAAAACGAATTATAACCAACATAAAGAAATTAAAAAAACAAAACAAAACAAACTCGTTTAACCAAAATCAAAACGAAAAGAAATTAAAACAAGATATGTTTTCATGCTCGGTGCTCTAGTTCGATCGTGTCCATTCTCAATCCTAAGAAACGTGACACGTACAGTTAACGGTGACGTCGGTTAACCTCGTGAAGAAGACATCCGTTAACTGACAAGGCGATGT
This sequence comes from Turnera subulata, assembly GCA_028386065.3. Lineage (NCBI taxonomy): Eukaryota > Viridiplantae > Streptophyta > Magnoliopsida > Malpighiales > Passifloraceae > Turnera > Turnera subulata. Next base: position 55,150 of record JAKUCV010006805.1, on the reverse strand, counting down.
TCACGGGATCGTCCTGTGTCCCTCGAAAGAAATGATACCCACTTGTTCACATTTTTCCGCATAAGCCAAAACGTCTGTCAAGGCTCGTATCTCTCCACGATGTCCGAACAGCTGTGAGCTTGTCGCACATGCGCTCTACTCGAGATACGGCCCCATCCGTCTAGCCTCAACGGTCACGGATGCTTGTGATAAAAGGTGTAAGAAAAATAATGACACCATCAAAAGAAACGCCAAGGTAGCCAGGGCGTAAGAAATTGTGAGTCAGAAAAGAGCTGTGAAACACTGGCTTAGTAGCCCGAAAACGCGTAAAGTAACAAAGCATTAAATAAAGCAACGGTAAAATTCAAAAGGCAAGATCTTGAAAATAAAAAACGGTAATCACGCTCCCCATAAGTGTATAAAAGAAGGAGCGGTGAGGTGTAAATCACCAAAAGCATTTTAAAAGCAAACAAACGCTCAAGCATACAAAACCACAAAATTCCGAAAAGCAAAACACTACACGTCAAACAACATGCCTGCTCCCTCATCCGTCTTCTTCGTCGAAGGTGCCAATCTTGGCAGAAGGAATCGTCTGGCCTACAGCATGGTCAACGAACGTGCAGAGGAGCTTCCAAACGAGCTCGGCAGAATGCCACGACTGGTCTTTGTCGACGAGCTCTACTCGTCACGGTTCTTCGTCACTCCCATGGAAGAGGTGTTCTTCCTAGAAGACCATGGGACACTGCGGACTTCATACTACGGCTCAGCAAACTCCGTGATGTTCTTCATCTCGGATAGGCTTCAAGAGTTCAACCTGGAGTCCACTTGCCAGACTGTGGAGCAAGGCGCTTACTACCAGCTTGCAATGACAGCCCAGAGCATACCCAGAATGACTCGGCTACCTCCAACTTGGCCAAAGGTACGGCTACTGGTGTGGAACTGCAGAGGAGTTGCAAGGCGTGCACAGGAGTTCTCGCGAACCCTGAGGGACTTGAAGAACCAGTACAAGCCAAACATGGTTCTTCTGACGGAGATACAGTGGCAACCACGAGACGATCACGGTCTGATTCCACTCCGATTCCCTCAAGCTAACCGGTTCGAGATTCCTGGCCAGCGCGATAGAGGTGGCATGTGGTTCTCTTGGAGCGACAGGGTCACGGTCAACGTCAACAGTGACGCAAACAGCTTCCGTGTCAACGTCGTTGCGAACCGTTAAATGTATTTCTTTTTATAAATTATTAAAAATCAATGTATTATTTCCCTATTTATAAAATATCAATGTATTTTTTCTGTTTGCAATCAATATATTAATATTTCCCTTTCTATCAAAATATTAGCAATATTAATAATACTTGTATTTTCGCACATTATGACATCATTACCTCTTATGTGTATGTTCCGCGACAGCTGGCGTCCCTCGTCTGGATCCATAATGCACTAACTAAATGATGTAAAATAATAAACAACTGGAGCGAACTATGCAGACAAGACAACAAACACACAAAGAATGCCCAACAAGACCTAACGCCCGCTCCGCTACCAAAATGAGACGCCCCGACCCGTATTTACCGTACACAGTAAACACGTGCCGGAACTGTGACAACCCAGCCCATAATAATAACAACAAAAGTAACTCAACACGGCCCAATGGCCCAATAATAATGAAAACATGCACAGCGGAAGACTTATAAAGACTCACATATACACTGTATGCATAAAAGCAAACTATGGATCCAAGCCCGTCCAAGGGATAACGCCGCAGCCTGTCGGGAAATGCACCAAGCCTGTACAACAAACAACTCATCCTACGGGATGAAACCCCACAGGCGAGGGGTGAGTCCGAAACGCTCACCGACGAAAGATAAACAGTGATATATTCAACCATAATACTTTCAAAACAAGCACAACCATCACAACAACAAGCACAAACAAACACTTCACAAGAATACTGCCATAACAACTAACACATACCACACGATAAAGGAGTCCAACTCAAACATCACGATAGAGGAATCTTATTAAAACATGTCAAGCACATCATAATCAATACTGAACCAAGACCCAAAGAACACTTATTAATTTTTATTACCAATTTTATCTTCCGGGCCCCGTCACTGGACAAGCTAGGGTCGTACCTGGTTATTAACTAATTCTGGATGCCAGGCCCCACCACAATCCGGGATCAACATCCCCATATCTCAAATCCGGGATCAACATCCCAA
>JAKUCV010006805.1:0-51818 GCA_028386065.3 Turnera subulata | reverse complement strand
TGAGTGGTGGGTGAGTGGGGGAGAAGCTGGAAAGGAAAAAGGATAAGAAGAAGAAAAAATAAATAAATAAAAAAAATAAAAGAATAGAAGATAAGGAAAAGAATAGAAAGGAGATGGGTGGCCGGTGAGTGGGGAAAAAGTGGGAAGAAAAGTGAAGAAAAAGAAAAGAAAGGAAAAAGAGGAAAAAGAAAAGAAGGATGGGAAAAGAAAAGAAACGGGAGAGAGAATTGTGTCTCAAGTGTCGTCGAACTATCGATCCCTCAAATTCCGTCCCGTGTCCGAAAATACAACTTGGGCTCAGAAAATCTGACTAATTCTCCTGAGCGTTGTCCAAGTCTCGGAATCGAAAACCGAGGCTCGGTTAGTTAGGAAGATGCTCCCGAGCGCGGGAAAACTCTCGGTTTCGAAAAATGACTCCCGTTTTACCGTGAATTAATTACCCAAGGTTAATTCGTTCGGTAAATCACTGCATAACGACTTTTACAATCCCGGTAAAAATTCAAATTTTACCCGGGCTGTTACACGTATTATCGGGCTAGGAATTTATCAAGGGGGTATTATTGATATTTTCTGGTCCAGACAGGACACGACTGCATAATGCAGCCGTCTTGCTCCTGTACGCTTGTGAATTCATGTCTCCCCTGTTACGCCCGTGAGTAGCCATTATTTTATTTTCCAGTCTGCACTCCCCTCCTCAACACCATCTGCCGGCAACCTCACACGTCTTCCATCTCTTGCAACCTGATTTTCTTTTCTCTTCCCTGCAGAAAAACACAAACCAGAAAAGAAGAAAAAAAAAACAACAAAAACAACAAACAAACACAACAACACCAGCTACGCCGTTGTTTTAACCACCCTCACCAACTTTTCATTTCCTTCTTCTTCTCGCGAGCCGGCCGACCCGAGGACCTGCAGCGCGTCGACGAACCTTCGCCCCCTCCTCGTCGTGCACGCCGTAGCTAGCACTGGAGGAAGCCGTCTCGTCGTCCCCATCGTTTTCCTCTTTTCCTCCACGGGACGCTGCCGTTGCCGAGAGGAGATCTACGCCGTCGAGCCTCCTCGCGTCGCCAAGCCGCAGCCTCGCCTCCGCCGTTCCCTCACGTCGCCTTCGCCGCCTCCTTGCGCCGCCCGTGCCATCGTCAGCTTTGCCCTGTCCTCGCCGCCGTCCCATCGCTGCAGGTGAGCACGACCCGACTACATGGAGCTCGGGTCGGGATGACCCGCGAGAGGGAAACGGGTATGGGTGGTTTTAGGTGTGGGCTTGAGGAGTTGGGTTTAGGCTAAGTGTTTGGGTTGGGTTGTAAACTGGGCTTGGGTATTTGGGCTAAGTGTTGGGCTGATTAGTTAGGTTTTGGGTAGTGGGTTTAGGTGAGTGTGGGCTTAGAGGTTAGGTTGGAGTTTGGTTTTGGGTTTGGGCCTGGACTTGGCCCAGCCCGAAAAAAAAATAAAAGAGAAAAAGATAATAAATATACAAACCTGGAATAGATAGGAAAATTCAGGAAAAAAAGAAATTAATTGGAGAAAAATAATGGAAAGGGGTGTGATTAGGGTAAATAATATTATGGAAATAAAATAGATATATTTTGGGAATAAGGATAACTTGTATTCTAGGAAAATATACATAGTAGAATAATTGAGGAGATAATCATGGAAATAATAATAGTAATAGTAATAGTAATTAATAATCTTGGAAATACATATCTGTGGAAATAAATCGGAAAGGGTATTAACAATTAGGTATGGTACCGGAATAATATCCGGAAGTAAGTATAGGTATAAGAATACTATTATTTTGACACTTACGAATAAACGGAGAATTGCGACGAAAATAGAAAATAACCAGGGGAAGTAACTGAGATACGTCCGTCTTTAATTTTCGTAAATACAATAGTAGCATGACATTGCATACCACTTATAAGTGCATATTATTTGCTTGATATAGGAGTTGATAACGAGCTGATAACTGAGGAGCCGGACTTGGAGTCAGTTGGGCAGTTCCAAACTTGATATCGGCTAAGGTGAGGATGGATAACCTTGGATATATGCCTGTAATGTTGTGTATGAATTTGTTGTTTGCTTGAACTGTTTATTAGCTGCTATATGATTGCTATGGAAACTGTTGATGATACTGTTGCTATTTGTTGATGTGGACTTGCCATGATGTTGTTGAAATATGCTGTTGTTTTGTGATATTGTGAGAAATCATTGAACTGTTGATTGTGAGAATTTGGAAATAAGAAATTGTTGGCTGGTTGAGTTTGAGAAGTAATTTGTGATGATTAAAAGTTGAGTTATGATGATATAGTAATAGGATTAGAAATTAATCTGAAATGATGATATAATTGTCACTTGGAAAGTAGAGGTATGACCCGATGGTTTGAAAATTAATTTTGAGATGCTATGGTCAGTTACTTAATTTGGTTGATCGTAGTTCAGGTACGATGCTCGTTGGCTGCTGCTTACTTCTCCACCTGACCCGGATCCATACCCCGCTGCATCTGCATTCTAGTCTTCCGCTGCTTGTCTTTCTTTTGTGATATTGCTGTTGTTGCTGTACTATGACAGTTGTTGATTAGATTGGTGTGTAATGGATTGAATAATGGTCCCCGGGATCGGGTGACGTTTATTGTATTTGGAGATTGCTTGTATTGTATTGTACATTGTATGTACTGTCTGCTACTGTAGTAAGAACAGTTCCAGCACGTGTTTACCCTGTACGGTAAATACGGGTCGGGGCGCTTCAGTTTGGTAGCGGATCAGGCAGTAGGTCATTAGGGACATAACTGTGGTTGTATGACTGTTTGTTTGTGTATAAGATTTGTCACGACATGATATGACATGCATTCATATACATTCCCATATAGGTACGAATGGATCCGGTTGGAGGAAATCAGCAAGCAGGAGGTCATTTAGATGACGATCAAGTATCGGTGGATCAGCCGCAGTAAGTTGCGGGAGGTCCAGAACAACTTCCGAATGTTCCTATGGGAGATCCTACGCAGATGTTGAATGTGGTCACTCAGATTCTACGAAGGCAAGATGCCAGAGATGCTCGTATCGCAGCTATGGAAGCTCGAGAGCAGGAGAACCAGGAACCAGTTGAGGATCCAGTGTACATGAAGCTGGAGATGCTTGGGGCCGAGATCTTTACCGGTGTCACTACACCACAGGATGCTGACCGATGGCTCAGGCAGACAAACAGGGTCATGCTGAAGCTGACATGCCGGAATGACAGGTGGGCCAGATATGCCGCCGCCGTGTTCCGAGGAGATGCTGTTGATTGGTGGGAGTCTACCACCAGGGACATGCCGACACCTATCACTATGCCGTGGACCCAGTTCATGGAGATGTTCCGGAGGAAGTTTGTTTCCGAGGCATACCAGGACCAGTTGAGACGGGAGTTTTTGGGATTGCAACAGGGACCGGATCAGTCGGTCAATGACTATGAGGTCAAGTTCAACCGCTTGTCCATCTATGCCAGTGAGTTTGTAGCTACTCCGGAGGCCAGATGCAAAGTTTCTGGGATGGTCTTTGATCTGGTATCCAGACAGTTATGGGGTGCAAGGCCTACGAGACTTATCAGGATATGCTGACAGATGCCCTGAGAGCCGAGATTATCTGGCTGGGCAATGAGAGAGAGCAGCAGGAGATCCGTAAGAGGCATGCTGCACAGAGTTCTGGGGGACAGAACAAAAGGTTCCAGACACCAGCGAACCGGTCGGGATATGGACAAAGCCGGTTCATACCAGGGAGTCAGGGACGTGGATGGAACAACAACTACAACAGCCGAGGTAGTTCTTGGACTCAGTCTGGAGGGACTTCTTCTTGGAGTGCTCGCCCGAGACTTCCTCTGTCTCAGGTGAGGTGCTATGAGTGTAACGAGATTGGACACTACCGATATGCTTGTCCCAAGTTGGGGAGATCCAGAGGTTCAGCACCTGTTCAGACGGTGCAAGCTTCCGTTGCTAGTGTTCCCAGTGGTTCTGGAGCTGGCCGAGGTCGAGGACGTGGAGCTGTTCCTGCTAGGACCCAGTCAGCCATGAACCAGAGTACTGCAGTGCCGAGAGCATTTGTGATCACCGCTGAGGAGGATCCAGAGAATGCTGATGTCATAGCAGGTACCTTTATAGTTTTTGGTAGTACTGCTTATACATTGATAGACCCAGGTGCCACCCACTCATTTGTTGCTCAGAGCTTTGCAATACTACATAACTTTATGGGAGAGAGTTTAGTTTGTCCGATGAGGGTTAGGTTACCTGCGGGTATAGTAGTCAGATTAACCCATGTGTGCAGAGATGTTTCGCTTTCATACAATAGCGAGGTATTTCTTGCACGGTTGATTGTGATGAATATGGGAGGTTTCGACATCATCTTGGGAATGGATTGGTTGTCCAAGTACAGTGCCATGGTGAACTGTCGAACCAAGGAAGTGCTGTTGACTTCCGAAGCTGGACATAAGATTTTATTGACAGGTATTGAGAGAGCTGCTGCTACATGTAGTATCTCTGCTCACCAGGATGTGGAAATGAAGCCATTGGGTCCAGATGCTTTGTTGACCCATGTCAAAGGTAAAGAAGTTCAGACTCTAGTTTTGGGGGACATCCTAATTGTGAGGGAGTTCCTAGATGTGTTTCCAGAGGATCTGCCAGGATTGCCACCTGACAGGGAAGTCGAGTATACCATCGATTTGATGCCAAGAGTGACACCTATCTCGATGGCACCATATCGGATGGCACCGACAGAACTCCAGGAACTGAAGAAGCAGTTGGATGAGTTGCTTGAGAAGGGTTTCATCAGACCCAGTACATCACCTTGGGGATCACCAGTCCTCTTTGTGAAGAAGAAGGATGGTAGTTTGCGGATGTGTGTGGACTACCGACAGCTGAACAAGGTGACAGTGAAGAACAAGTACCCGCTTCCCAGGATTGATGACCTCTTTGATCAGCTACAGTGAGCTACAGTGTTCTCTAAGATTGATCTTCGATTTGGCTACCATCAGGTCAGGATTGCAGAGAAGGACATACCGAAGACGGCCTTCCGTACTCGGTATGGGCATTTTGAGTTCACAGTGGTTCCTTTCGGTTTGACCAATGCACCTGCAGTTTTCATGTGCTTGATGCACTTGGTCTTGAATGAGTTCTTGGATAAGTTCGTAGTAGTCTTTATCGACGACATTCTGATATATTCCAAGAGCAGGGAAGAACATGAGGAGCACCTGAGGGTAGTACTACAGAGGCTGCGAGAGAAGGAGTTGTATGCTAAGTTCAGCAAGTGTGAGTTCTGGCTTGAGGAAGTTGCATTCCTTGGACATGTTGTATCCGGGGATGGGATCAAGGTTGACCCTGCTAAAGTGAAGGCTGTTTTGGAGTGGGAGCCGCCCAAGACGGTACCCGAAGTCAGGAGTTTTCTTGGCCTTGCAGGATATTACCGGAGATTCATCGAGGGTTTTTCCTTGATAGCCAGTCCCATGACCAAGCTATTGAGGAAAGATCAAGCCTTTGTATGGAGTGATGCCTGCCAGCAGAGTTTTGATGAGCTGAAGAAGAGGTTAACAACAGCACCAGTTTTGACAGTACCTAAGCCAGGAGTGGAGTACGTGCTGTTTTGTGATGCTTCAGGCCTTGGTTTGGGAGCAGTTCTGATGCAAGAGGGCCGAGTGATTGCCTATGCTTCGAGGCAGTTGAGGCCACATAAGAAGAACTACCCGACACATGATCTGGAGATGGCCGCAGTGATCCTTGCCTTGAAGATTTGGCGACATTATCTGTTTGGGGAGAGATGCCGAATCTTCACGGATCATAAGAGTCTCAAGTACATCATGACTCAGAAGGAACTTAACCTGCGACAACGACGTTGGGTTGAGTTGCTGAATGATTATGATTGTACTATCGAGTATCACCCGGGAAAAGCTAATGTTGTAGCGGATGCTTTGAGTCGGAGACAGCCAGAAGATGCTTCCACGACTTACTCGATGTCCTCACTCATCGAGTTAAGGAAGATGGGAGTTGATTTGTCAGTTGATGAGACAGGAGCTTTGTTGACTCATATTGAAGTCAAGTCTAACTTGAGAGGTTGGATTGTGGAATTGCAAGATGGAGATCCTGACTTGATCAAGCTGAAGGAAGCAGTCCGCAGTGGGAAAGAAGACAAGTTCCGCATAGCTGAGGATAGTGCATTGATGCTGGGGAAACGATTATGTGTACCCAGTGTTGGTGACCTACGCAGTCAGATTCTGGAAGAGGGGCATATGACGCCGTATGCTATGCACCCTGGAAGCACTAAGATGTACCAGAATTTGAGGAGTCATTTTTGGTGGCCACGTATGAAGAAAGATGTAGCCGAGTATGTGGCTAAATGTATCACTTGTCAGCAAGTGAAAGCCAAGCATCAGGCTCCAGTAGGGAAGATGAGATCTTTGCCAGTGCCAGAGTGGAAGTGGGAGATGATTACCATGGATTTTGTGGTTGGATTACCATTGACCCGGAGACAGCATGATGCCATCTGGGTTATCGTTGATCGACTTACAAAATCAGCTCATTTCCTTCCCATCTGACAGACAGATACTTTGGATAAGTTGGCAAAACTGTATGTTGCAGAGATTGTGAGACTACATGGGATTCCTAAGTCCATAGTCTCAGACAGAGATCCGAGATTCACATCACGGTTCTGGAAGAGTCTGCAAGCAGCTTTGGGGACGAAGCTGAGTTTTAGTACTGCATTCCATCCTTAGACCGACGGACAGTCAGAGAGGACTATCCAGACGTTGGAGGACATGTTGAGGGCTTGTGCTCTTAATTTCAGCGGAAGTTGGGATCAGTATTTGTCCTTAGTGGAGTTTGCCTACAACAACAGTTTTCATTCCAGCATTAGCATGCCACCGTTTGAGGCTCTTTACGGAAGGAAATGCCGAAGTCCAGTATGTTGGGATGAAGAATGTCTCCGTTTGATTGTGGGACCAGATTTGGTTAAGCAAACTGTTGACAAGATCCAGGTGGTTAAGCAGAGTATGAGAGCAGCACAGGACCGACAGAAGAGTTATGCTGATAAGCATCGTCGGGAAATGGAGTACCAAGTGGGAGAACGAGTTTTCCTCCGAGTTGCACCGTGGAAGGGTGTTATCAGATTCGGGAAGAGAGGGAAGCTGAGTCCCAGGTACATTGGACCCTATGAGATTGTGGAAAGGGTCGGACCCTTGGCATACAGACTATCCCTACCAGAGGAGTTGTCCCGGATTCATGACGTGTTTCATGTTTCCATACTGAGGAGGTACAGATCCGATCCTAGTCATATGGTTACTACAGCAGATGTTGAGGTCGCAGAAGATCTTACATATACGGAGATGCCGGAGCAGATTCTTGCCAGAGAGGTCAGACAGTTGAGGAGCCGAGTAATTCCCATGGTAAAGGTCAAGTGGAGCAAGCACTCTGCGAACGAGTCTACATGGGAAGTTGAGGAGCACATGCGTTCTCAGTACCCGCACCTGTTTGCACCACCGGAATGAATTTCGGGGACGAAATTCTTTTAAGGTGGGTAGGCTGTAACAGCCCGGGTAATTTTCATGTTTTTACTGACTGTAAAAATTTAATTTTACCGTATTTACAATCAGAATTAATCTTGAATAATTAATTAACGGTAATTTACGCTTCGAATTCCGAAACCGAGCACTGTCTCACTCTCGGGATTTTTTCTGCGGAATTACCGGACCAAAGTTGGAATTTTTCGGGTCCAGAAATGTCGAGAAAAATCGGGATTAACCTCGTATTATCGGGCTAGGAATTTATCAAGGGGGTATTATTGATATTTTCTGGTCCAGACAGGACACGACTGCATAATGCAGCCGTCTTGCTCCTGTACGCTTGTGAATTCATGTCTCCCCTGTTACGCCCGTGAGTAGCCATTATTTTATTTTCCAGTCTGCACTCCCCTCCTCAACACCATCTGCCTGCAACCTCACACGTCTTCCATCTCTTGCAACCTGATTTTCTTTTCTCTTCCCTGCAAAAAAAACACAAACCAGAAAAGAAGAAAAAAAAACAACAAAAACAACAAACAAACACAACAACACCAGCTACGCCGTCGTTTTAACCACCCTCACCAACTTTTCATTTCCTTCTTCTTCTCGCGAGCCGGCCGACCCGAGGACCTGCAGCGCGTCGACGAACCTTCGCCCCCTCCTCGTCGTGCACGCCGTAGCTAGCACTGGAGGAAGCCGTCTCGTCGTCCCCGTCGTTTTCCTCTTTTCCTCCACAGGACGCCGCCGTTGCCGAGAGGAGATCTACGCCGTCGAGCCTCCTCGCGTCGCCAAGCTGCAGCCTCGCCTCCGCCGTTCCCTCACGTCGCCTTCGCCGCTGCCTTGCGCCGCCCGTGCCATCGTCAGCTTTGCCCTGTCCTCGCCACCGTCCCGTCGCTGCAGGTGAGCACGACCCGACTACATGGAGCTCAGGTCGGGATGACCAACGAGAGGGAAACAGGTATGGGTGGTTTTAGGTGTGGGCTTGAGGAGTTGGGTTTAGGCTAAGTGTTTGGGTTGGGTTGTAAACTGGGCTTGGGTGTTTGGGCTAAGTGTTGGGCTGATTAGTTAGGTTTTGGGTAGTGGGTTTAGGTGAGTGTGGGCTTAGAGGTTAGGTTGGAGTTTGGTTTTGGGTTTGGGCCTGGACTTGGCCCAGCCCGAAAAAAAAAGAAAAGAGAAAAAGATAATAAATATACAAACCTGGAATAGATAGAAAAATTCAGGAAAAAAAGAAATTAATTGGAGAAAAATAATGGAAAGGGGTGTGATTAGGGTAAATAATATTATGGAAATAAAATAGATATATTTTGGGAATAAGGATAACTTGTATTCTAGGAAAATATACATAGTAGAATAATTGAGGAGATAATCATGGAAATAATAATAGTAATAGTAATAGTAATTAATAATCTTGGAAATACATATCTGTGGAAATAAATCGGAAAGGGTATTAACAATTAGGTATGGTACTGGAATAATATCCGGAAGTAAGTATAGGTATAAGAATAGTATTATTTTGACACTTACGAATAAACGGAGAATTGCGACGAAAATAGAAAATAATCCGGGGAAGTAACCGAGATAAGTCCGTATTTAATTTTCGTAAATACAATAGTAGCATGACATTGCATACCACTTATACGTGCATATTATTTTCTTGATATAGGAGTTGATAACGAGTTGATACCTGAGGAGCCGGACTTGGAGTCAGTTGGGCAGTTCCAAACTTGATATCGGCTAAGGTGAGGATAGATAACCTTGGATATGTGCCTGTAATGCTGTGTATGAATTTTTTGTTTGCTTGAACTGTTTATTAGCTGCTATATGATTGCTATGGAAACTGTTGATGATACTGTTGCTATTTGTTGATGTGGACTTGCCATGATGTTGTTGAAATATGTTGTTGGTTTGTGATATTGTGAGAAATCATTGAACTGTTGATTGTGAGAATTTGGAAATAAGAAATTGTTGGCTGGTTGAGTTTGAGAAGTAATTTGTGATGATTAAAAGTTGAGTTATGATGATAGAGTAATGGGATTGGAAATTAATCTGAAATGATGATATAATTGTCACTTGGAAAGTAGAGGTACGACCCGATGATTTGAAAATTAATTTTGAGATGCTATGGTCAGTTACTTAATTTGGTTGACATGATGATGCCTGTGGTTGGGGTATACCAAATACCCAGTGGTTCGGATATACCGAATATCCGGTTGGCATGTTGATGCCTGAGGTTGGGGTATACCGAATGCCCAGTGGTTTGGATATACCAAATATCCGGTTTTGGGGTTGTAGATTCCAGTATGATAAGAGTAGTGTGATTCTCTTAGACCTAGCATCCGGAATTAATTAATAACCAGGTACGACCCTAGCTTGTCTAGTGACGGGCCCGGAAGATAAAATTGGTATTAAGATAATGTTTAAGCATTCTTTTGGTCTTGGTTTGTTGCTTGTGGTAGTTTTCTTGTGTTGTGATTGGTTGTGTTTACTGTTGAGATTGTTGTGCTATTTCGAAAGTATTACAGTTGAATATATCTCTGTTTATCCTTCGTCGGTGAGCACTTCGGACTCACCCCTCTCCTGCGGGGTTTCATCCCGTAGGTTTGGTTGATCGTAGTTCAGGTACGATGTTCGTTGGCTGCTGCTTACTTCTCCACCTGACCCGGATCCATACCCCGCTGCATCTACATTCTAGTCTTCCGCTGCTTGTCTTTCTTTTGTGATATTGCTGTTGTTGCTGTACTATGACAGTTGTTGATTAAATTGGTGTGTAATGGATTGAATAATAGTCCCCGGGATCGGGTGACGTTTATTGTATTTGGAGATTGCTTGTATTGTATTGTACATTGTATGTACTGTCTGCTACTGTAGTAAGAACAGTTCCGGCACGTGTTTACCCTGTACGGTAAATACGGGTCGGGGCGCTTCAGATTGTTTTGTAGAACAATCCTTCAGCAAATTTTCTTGCGAGAAAGTTCTGGAAAACTTTAGGAGGTTTGCGCATCAATCCGAAAATGCGAGGAAGGTGGGGATGGAGGGGTTCTCTAAAACTGGTAAATCCTATCTAACTATTTTTTCTTTGGTTTACGAGCCAGGCTTAGTTATAATTACCATCGTATGCCTTCTATATTAGGCTGCTTAATCCATGTACTATAACATGTTTCACGAACTTTGTGCAAAACCTATGCCATTCAAGGATGATGGAAAGCATCACAATTAATAGTCCTGGAAGAGATTACCGTAGATAATTAGTAATTAATGAGAGAAAGAATGACAGGGTAGGCAGAATAGCACAGATATGCTAATATGTTGAATTAACGTGCCAAATTATCTTAAGGGGGCGTGTATTTCCATAGGCTCTCAATTTATTTTGTTGAATAACAATTTGAAAATCGTTTTCAGTATATTAATTCAAAGACAGTCTGGCCGAGGCGCCAGATTTAGGCTCTGATCCGGAAGGGCGTGGGTTCAAATCCCACAGCTGTCATATAATTTCCCTCATTTTCCTTCAAATGATTTATTTCTATTTTTTAACTTTATTTAGTTAGGAACAAAAAATAACAAGCTATTCCCAAAATAATTTTATACTCTTGTGATACAAGAAAGTAAACATTCCTTTCAAGCATCCACGCAAAAAAGCTACAGGCTGCTAATGATTTTTTCTTTTACTATGTATGAAAGTAAGCAAATTGAAACAATGAGCAACAAACACGCATGCAATTCCCCTGCTCTAACATAAAACTGATATCGATTTGGGTTTCTCAATTGGCTCCTCTCAAGCATTAATCATCAACATAATAATTGATGTCAAGCTCATTACCCAGAAAATTAAAATCTCTTTGAACAGAGAATGAGAGACTGAAGAGATGGTTACTACCATGGAGTAGCTACTGTGTATATAGAGAAGATGATACATCAAGAGATTTTAGATCAGAAAAGGCGACCTGAACAGAGACTGTTTGATAGTTTTTTTCTTTTTTTGCCAAACCAGAAATAATGGGAGATATCCCATCCTATTCCTATCAGAATACTATAATACTAATAACTTATGCATAGCATTGTGGAAAACACAAAAATCTGTAAGATTTAGAAAGCATAAGGTGAATTACAAATTCTGTTGTATCATTAATTATGATACTGATCATCGGTTAAAAAGGCACATTCCGCATCAAGAGCGTAAGCGCATGACAAACATTCATAATGGAACCCAGTGGAAATATTTCTACATAGACGACACATATGTAGCGATCTAACATAAGATGGAGATTCAACAAGAGGGTGTTGGTGAAGGGTGTGTCTAATAATCTCCTGGGGGAATTTAGTACAAGATGGATGAAAATGAACGTGACAGAACTGGCAAGTGTACATTTTACCAGCCTGGATCTCGGTTTTACACCCATAGCAGTTCATAACCTCCAATCCTTCTCTGGCATGAAAAGTTGACTGATGATCATGGTTGTCAATCTGTAACTAAAGAGAGAATTCAAGAGTAATTATCTGGGGCTTGAATGTATTTGGGCCATGTACTACATATGACCACATTCGGATTGATATTGACACTCAACTGTAAATAGAAGAATAAAGAGAATGCTCTTACCTCATGAGTCTGGGTCGACTAATTTAAGTCTCCTTTTTGCTCTCCTTCTTCGTCTGCCCTTAGTGAAGGTTCTATAGCTTGCAAGCTCTTGGCATCTGCTATCTGGCGAGAGGCCTTCCGGAAGGATTCATCATCTTCCTGGCCATCAGAGATTATGCATTCTATACGCGCAGTGTATGGAACATCCTCTGGGCATTCCTCGCAGAAATACAGAGGATAGTTCCCGTTTCTTGGTTCCCCACAAGCATGGCAGACATACACACCGGAGTCATCTTCCCGGAATGAGTCCTTGAGAGTGAGGGGATGGAAGTGGCACTCATCATGGTCAACCTTTGGCGGTAGATTCATGCATTTTGGGTGGACATTGAAGCCACATTCAAAACACACATAAAAAGCGCCCTCGCAAAGCTGGTCACACTTGTGGCATATATATTCAGACTCAATGGAATCAGGTGGCACAAAGCAATGTAGATCATGGTGGTGGTCGGATTTGAGTCTTAGGGGAGTTGTTTGTGCCGTCAAATTATTATTAGCACACGGCATATGAAGAATGAATTTACACGATTCTATACTACACACATAGGACCGTAGGTTTAGCCGGTATCTTTTGCAGGCAACACATCGACCTGTAAACACGCTATCCCGAGAGGCCTCAAGTGCGTCAGGATGATAAGGGTGTTGTATTACCTGCGGTACTTTTCTAAACAGGAGTTGTGAAGTAACAAGCCGCATCGTAGGCAGCCATAGCAAGCATCATCAGATGAAAAGAGCACATCACATGCGCTACAGATTTTATCGGCACAATACAAGAGCACAAGCTTATGATGTAGGTCCAAGAAATGATCAACTTCTGCTAAGAGATTGTTGTTCTTGCTTTGTTGATGATCACAACTACTACCTTTGGTCTGAAGTGCGCAATTGATGTCAAGATTGATCCTGCACTTCCCGCAGCTGTACATAAAGCCTCTATCCCACATATTTCTACAACAATTGCAGACTAAACCCGCGGGAAACCTGCTTGTACTGAGGATGAGAGGGTGGTCATCATCAGTGGGGTGAAGGGGAGTACTCTTTAGCTCAGTGGGCAATTCAAAGCATGCTTTGTGTAGTATATAATCTTCACAGGCTGGGCAAAAATAGGCTGGGCCATTTACCACTTTATCACCGCATCCATTGCATTCTAGTTGCATGTGTTTTGTGATCAGATGCTTGAGAATCTCCTCGCTCTCCTCATAAAATTTCAAGTCATGATCGTGGCTAAAATGCTTAGTACCCATCTTGATCTTCTCCTTGGTCTAGGAGAGTAGTTGGGGTTATGAAATTAAAGCCTAATTACTCAAGATGGAAGCTCAGACAGTTTTGTCTTTATTTTTGTCTTACAAAGGAGTAGTCTTAATTAATTGTATGCAAATCCGAAGTAAGAAAAGGATATATGATCACAACTTCACTGCACTTGGACATGTGCAATTAGTTGACCAAATTGAAGAGGATGATTCCGTTCAGATCCAGATCCAAAAACGAGTAGAGAAGCAGAGGAAATTATAATTATAAGTCTTCTTCTTTCGGTTTCTCTGGTGCAGGCTTGTCCCACGCAGAGCAGAACGTGTGTTATGTAGGTCAAAATATTAATGTTAGTCAACATCATGTGTTAGAAGAACGTGAAAAAAATAATTAAGGGTTCAGTTAAGCTATTACAATAATGCCAACGCCTGTGTAGCGTGATGGCATTTCCCTTGGCCTTGAGCCAAGAAGACCCTGGTTCTATCCAGGGTGGGGTGGGATTTGGGTAGATTTAGGCATCAATTGTAATAAAAAAAAAGCTATTACAATAATAATCATTGTAGTACTGCAGTGCTGTTGCAAGATATAGATTTAACATTAATTTACTCCAAATCCTCCTGGTTATATTAGATGAAACTAGTCTTCAACTTGTCTTATTGTTTTTCCATTTGTTTTGAGATCGATGCAATAATTTATACCTGATTGATTCAATTCAATATCCAACAAAGCTATTTGGAAAAACACAATTAGAATCTATAAAATTTAGAATGCAAAAGCTTTTAGGGGATTTACAAAATTTTCGTGTCATTAACAACATTATATCGGGCAATGGATTCAGTAATTACATCATCCCACCCAATCCATGTAAGAGCCCGAGTAAATCTAACATTTACTGGGACTGTAAAAAGGCCTTGTATAATAATTTACCGTGTAAGAATAATCTTGGGAAATTATTTTAAGGTAAATTATGCATCGGATTCCGAAACCGAGCTTTGTTCCACACTCGGGATTTTCTTACGGTTTTTACGGATCAGTATGGGGTTTCTCGGGACCGGACGGTACACTGTACAAATTGCACCATACGCCATGCATGTCATACATGCCATGCATGTCATGCATGACATGCACAACATTTCTCCTGCTCAAGTGTGAAATCCTGTTCCTGCTCGTGAACCTACCCGTGAGGACTTCCTGTGGTGCTCGTGAAGTTGCCCTGCCCGTGAAGCCGGTGGCCATGTCGTCTTGCACCTTTGCACCATCTATAAAGACCCATTTCCTGCACCATCACACCATCACCTCCTCTCTTCTCCTTCTCTTCCTCACGTTCTCGCCATCACCACCGAGCCAACACCACCCCCATCACCTACACCTCCACGCCTGAGCCACACATCACCATCTCACGCACCATCACCACCAGCCCGCCACCATCATCTCCACCCTCCCTTGCTCTCGTCGCGCCGTCACCGCCCGACGACGAGGAAGCCACGCAACGACCACGTGCAGCCACCTGCAGCCGCGTGCCTGGCCGTCTCGTTCCCTGCCGCTGCACTGCTCGCCAGCCGCCGCCAGCTCACGTCCTCGTCGCCTGCACCGCCCGACTGCCTCCTTCCTTTCCTTCGCGTTGTCGCCCACTGCCGCCCTCCATCTGCTGCCGCCAACCTCCACAGCACGCCTTGCCGCGCTCCACTCGTCACCTGCCCGTCCAGCGTCGCGCCGTTCGCTCATCCTTGCGCCGCCCGCATTTTTACAAGTAAGCTTGAGGTTGAAGACGCGACCCGTTTCAGTGGTCGGGTCGCGGGTCGGGTCGACCCGACGGGTCCTCGACCTGGCCCAAGGCCTGGCACTGTTACGGGTCTGCACAATGTCGGGCCGGGCTGTGCATAGGCCTAGCACTGTACACGAGCTGGACTGTGCACAGGCCCAGTACTGTGCACGGGCCGAACTATTCACTGGCCCGGTACTGTTCAGGGCCCAACCCAAAAAAATAATAAATAATAAAAATAATAATAATAATAATAAAACGAAATTTTGGAAAATAGAATTAGAAAATAAATTATGTTTTAAATAAATAATTAGTTGACATATTATTTTAGGAATTATAGTAATTAAATCTTTAGGAACATATTATATACAAGGGGAATATTTTTGAAAGGAGGATTATTAAGTATTTAGTAACCGGATGTAAATACGGTAAAATGATACCGGCCTATGACATTAAATAGTGAATGATGATGATAATAGGGTACGAATAGGGACGAATAACTTAGTAGAATTAGTATTACAGTACATCATATCATAAGCATTATTTGTGCATTTTATGTGAATATGTATTCTTCGTTGAATAGGAGCTGATAACGAGTACGAGCACGTAGAACCGGAACCAATCGACGAATTTCCTGTGGAATTTATCGGCCAAGGTGAGGATAAGTAAACATTAATATACTGCCCGTAATAATAAGTTGTTGTTTGTTCACTGTGTGTGATATTGCTGGTATGATATTACTTGTGGTTGTGAATGGTTGATATGTGATAGATTAAGTTGAATATTGCTGCTGCTATTGAAATTATTAATGTTGTTCTTGAGATAAGAGAGAGTTGGGTACTAGGGATACCGGCTTATGATAACTGTTGATTGTGGTTACGAGCGGAGAGGCCGAGAGCCTGCTCGGAACGACTTATGAGGAAATGAAGATAAGCTATGTGTCTAGAAAGACTAATAATAAAATGGAATCACTTAGACGTTTAGTATCACGGTTAAATGTTGGTACAACCCAGAGGTGGTAGTCTTAAGTAGGGAGAGTTAGTGGTTGGTCCTGCTCCACGGGAGAGTTAGTGGTTGGTCCTGCTCCCTGTCTGTGTCAGATTGTGATTTTGTTTACGGGGAAGAACCCTGGGTCTAGCTAGATCGGCTACCATGGCGATGGCCAATGTTTAACTAGTGATAGGGGCCCTACCATAAAATTTGGAATAGTGAGTCTAGGATGAACCAAGAGCTGTCAAGTCAATGTTTGATTCTTTCTGATGTTTACATTCCGAATATATGTTTACTTTTGGCCTTATTATTATTGGTTGCTTGTATATTCATATTTACTTGTGGATTTTACCCGGTGAGCAATTCGGACTCACCCTTCGCCTACGTGACTCGGTCACGTAGAATGATTTGTGCGTAGTACAGGTACACTCGGGGCAGCTGTGGCGCACCCTCTGCCAGGCCTGGATCCAACCTGCGATGCATCTCATTTATTATCATTTGCTTTGTGTGTGTTAAAGACTTCCGCTGCGTGTATTATTAGTGTGCTGTAATAATGTCCCGAGCATCGGAGACAAGTACTGATGGTGTGTTGTTGACAACTTATTGTATTATAACTGCTATGACTTCTGTATTTGCATGTGGCCCACGTGTTTACTGTGGATAACGGTAAATACGGGTTAGAGCGTTTCAATCCATCTCAGGAGCAACACTGCTAAAATCACGTAACAAAATAAAATAAATAAAAAGAAAGTTTAACAAATATTATAAAAAATCTGGTCAATGTATATTTAAAAATAAGCAGGAATCGAAATAGTTTGTCGTTATATATACTTTTAGCGGCAATATTGGACATGGAGCTTAGTGCCGTTTTGTTTAGACATTGACTATCTTATGTCCATCTTGTGGTTCTCTGGCTATAGACAGCTTCATGATTGAAAAGAAAAAAAAAAATCGTTCTTGGGCCTTTGATAATTAAAAAGCAAACCAAGCCCTTGCCCCTGTGACTGTTGTTGTGCTTAATAATATTTTGTATGTCAATAAGGAATAAACAGTCACTCAATTGAGATTTTTTTTTTTCCCCAAAATTTCTTCATTTAAGATTGCTGCAGAAATTTTCCAAATAGTAGGCAAATTTCTTATTAACTAGTATGACCCTATTGCAGGGTTAAAAGTATAAACATGTTACCCTCACAGTCACAGAAAGCAACAGGGGTTAAAAGTGCAGGCTAGTATATATACACTATCACATCACTGCCTCTGGTTTGAAGGCTTGCACTGGCGCACTGGACTTTGAAGAGGGCCTTCTGGTTCATGAAAATATTCGTCTCCAGATGGTTGGGGAATGACCCTCTTGTGGTACTAATAGGGGTGTCTGATAGAACGCCTAAGAAAGATGTTGTGCCCTGGAATGCGATGATTTTGGGTTCATATATCCGAGGGAGGGTGAAGCTAGATGGTGAAAAAGCAAAGGCAAAATGAACTACACAAGCTGAGCGGGTTAGTCAGCACGTTCTTACATATTAGACATTTGAAATCTGCATGGAGAGAAAGCAAGGCAAAAGCTGCTCTGCACTGGATTAATGCCCTGCCAATTTCTCTTATTAGGCTTTTGCATGCTGATGCCTGTAATACTTCTTTCTTTAAGTGATTAATGAAATATCATCCCTTTCTGAGGAAAAAAAAAAAATTCCGCCACCAACGTTCTTCCTATCAGAATGCTAATACTAATAATTTATACACGGTAGCTAGGCTGCCTGCACAGCATTGTGGAAAACACAAAAATCTGTAAGATTTAGAATGCATAATGTGTTTTGTTGTCTCATTATCATTGATTAACATTATTATTGGAAACCAGTGGATGAAAATGGAAAAAAATGCCAGGACTCTTCTGTGATTGTTTTATCAGAGTAGTATGATTCTTCTTCAACTGTTTACTCCTCTTGATTTATTATCTGTATCGATTGAGTCTCCAATTGATCATCATTGATTTCTGCCTCTGGTTTAGAGAGTGACTTATTCATCTGCTCAGAATTGATTTCTGCCTCCACTTCAGACGGCAATGACACATAATTGATTGAATTGATTTGATCCCATGATAATACCTCTAATGATGTATTATCCCCCTGTTAAAAAAACGAGTAAACACCTAAAGCATCCATACAGACAAAATGCAACAGGGTAAAAGTGCAGGCTAGTATATTAGCACTGCCAATGGCATATTTACTAGTAAACTAAGAAAATAGAAACAATCAATGGAAAATCTTACCTCTTGGATAATGCATCCAACATGAGCAACAAATACATTATCCTGACTCCAGCATTCCTCACACAAATAGACAGGATGATTTGGGTTCCTTGGCTCCTCACAAACATTGCAATAATAGAGACCAGAATCCCCCTCATGGAAAGAATGCCTAAGAGTTAGTGGATCAACATGACAACTATGCTTCACTATTGTTGGCAGAGGGATGCATTCGAGGTGTATACTAAGGTCACACTCCACACATCGGTAGAAGGAGTCACAAAATGTATCAGAATAACACTTGCAGCACTGAAGTCTTCTGCTCGGAGCACCATCCCATAGATCGTATGCCGCGAAAGAATAAAGACTGTGCTCATGGAACTCGAGTTTCAGAGGGGATGTAAGATCAGTTGCACACTTGGGATGGAGGAAAAACTGGCACCCGGAACAGGAATACCCGACAAATGGTATTTTTTTTTTACAGACACCGCAAAGTTTAGGATTGAAATAAAAAACTTCTGCAAATAATTGATGTGGGAGGTGATATGAAGGTTGTAATTTTTGCTTCATTTCGAAACATGACTCATGGATGAAGAAACGAAAAGAGCCCTCACAATACGCCGAACCTGAAATAAGCAACCGGCATACCTCACAATGCATCCCAAGCTCACTGCTGCAGTTGGCCAGGATGAGTTGAATGGGGTGGCTGAAATGTTGCATCCTGACCTCAGGGTGCCTTTCCATACAATCCTGATATTGATCATCACTTAAAAAGGCGCATTCCACATCAAGAGCATAGTAACATTCACGACACTCATAACGGATGCCAGTGTGGATATTTCTACATAGACAACACATATATAGATTTCCACCAGAATATTCAGATAGAAGGTGCTCGTGAAGAAGGCGTCTAACAATCATCTCGGGAAAGGTAGTACAAGATGGATGAAAATGAACCTGACAGAATTGGCACGTATGCATCTTACCACCGTTGATCTCTGTCTTACACTCATGGCAGTTCATAACCTCCGTTCCTTCTTTGGCATGAAATCTTAACCTATGACTATGACAGTCAATCTGCAACCAAAGAGAATTCAAGTGTTAATGCAGGACTTGGATGTATTTGGTTCATGTACTGTAACCACATTCGAATTAGTAATCACACTCAATTGTAAATAGAAGAATAAAGAGCGACCAGTAATTGTAAAAGGGAGGGGAGGGATAATACCTGTAATGTTGTAGTATCCACCTGTTAAAAAAAGAGAGTAAACATGTAAAATATCCCCTCATCAACAGAAAAGCGATAGGGTAAAACTGCAGGCCAGTATATATACTATCACATCACTGCCAATGACATATATACTACTAAGGTCAGAAAGTTGAAACAATGAATGGAATATTACCTCTTCCATAACACATCCAACGTGAGCAACGAACACGTGATCCAAACTCCAGCATTCCTCACACAAATAAACTGGATGATTCGGGTTTCTTGGCTCCCCACAACAATAGCAAACATAGACACCAGAATCGTCTTCCTTGAAAGAACTCCTAAGAGTGAGGGGATCACCATGACAACTATGCTTAACTATTTTTGGCAGAGGTACGCATTCCAAATGTATACTAACGTCACACTCCACACAAAGGTAGAGGGAGTCACGAATCATATCAGAACAATGAAAGCACAATCTTTCATGATCCTTTAACCATAAATCACATGCCGCAAAAGAATAAAAAGGGTGCTCATGGAACTCAAATTTCAGACTGGATGTAAGAACAGTTGCACACTTGGGATGGAAGAAAAACCGGCACTTGGAACAGGAATACCCGATGTATGATATTTCTAGTTCACAAACACCACAAAATTTTCGATGCCGGTAAATATATTGTGCAAATAATCGATGTTGGAGGTGATATGATGGTTGTATTTCCTGCTTTATTTCCAAACATGACTCGTGGAGGAAGAAACTGACAGAGTTCTCACAATACGTGGAACCTGAAATAGGCAACCCGCATACCGCACAATGCTTCCCAAATTCACTGCTGCAGTTGGCCAGGGTGAGTTTAATGGGGTGACTGAAATGTTGAATCCTGACCCCAGGATGCCTTTCTATGAAATTTTGATACTGATCATCACTAAAAAAGGCACATTCCACATCAAGAGCGTAGTAACATTCACGACATTCATAATGGATGCCATTGTAAATATTTCTACAAATACCACACATATATAGCGATCCAGAATCTTTAAATAGAGGGTGCATGTGAAGGGAGTGCCTAATAATCTTATCAGGAAAGTTAGCACAAGATGGATGAAAATGAATGCTGCATGATCCGCAAGTGTACAATTTAGCACCTTGGATCTCTGTTTTACAGGCATAGCAGTTCATAACCTCCAATCCTTCTTTGACATGGAATGTTAACTGATGATCATCACTGTCAATCTGCAACCAAAGAGAAGATGCAAGAGTAAAAATGGGGCGTGTATGTATTTGGTCCATGTACTGTGACCACATTCGAAATAGTAATCACACTCAATTGTAAATAGAAGAAATCACACTCAATTGTAAATAGAAGAATATAGAGACAGAAATTGTAAAAAGGAGGGGATGCCCTTGCCATCTGCTACCTGGAGATAGGTCTTCCAGAGGTAGTGAAGGGATTGCTCTGCCTTTACTGGTTCTATAACTTGCAAGTTGCCATCCGCCATCTGGCGAGAGGTCTTCCAGAAGGATTCGTCTTCCTCTTCAGAGATTATACATTCTATATGAGTCGTGTATGGAAGACGCTCTGGATCACATTCCTCGCAGAGATAGACAGGATAGTCTCCGTTTCTTGGTTCCCCACAATCATGGCAGATATACACACCGGAGTCATCTTCCCGGAATGAGTCCTTGAGAGTGAGGGGATGGAAGTGGCCCTCGTGGTCAACCTTTGGCGGTAGAATGCATTTTGGGTGGGCGTTGAAGTCACATTCAAAACACACATAGAAAGCGCCCTTGCAAACCTGGTCACACTTGTTGCATATAGATTCAGAGTCAATGGAATCATGTCGCACAACGCAATATAGTTCGTGGTGGTGGCCGGATTTGAGTCTAAGGGGTTTGAACTTCCTACGAAATTTTTCTGCCTTTACTGGTTCTATAACTTGCAAGCCTTTGCCAGCTGCCATCTGGCCAGAGGTCTTCCTGAAGGATTCATCTTCCTGGTCATCAGAGATCATACATCCTATATGGGCAGTGTATGGAAAATCCTCTGGACATTCCTCACAGAAATAGAGTGGATAGTCTCCGTTTCTTGGTTCCCCACAATCATGGCAGATATACACACCGGAGTCATCTTCCCGGAATGAGTCCTTGAGAGTGAGGGGATGGAAGTGGCCCTCGTGGTCAACCTTTGGCGGTAGAATGCATTTTGGGTGGGCGTTGAAGTCACATTCAAAACACACATAGAAAGCGCCCTTGCAAACCTGGTCACACTTGTTGCATATAGATTCAGAGTCAATGGAATCATGTCGCACAACGCAATATAGTTCGTGGTGGTGGCCGGATTTGAGTCTAAGGGGTTCGAACTTCCTACGAAATTTTTCTGCCTTTACTGGTTCTATAACTTGCAAGCCTTTGCCAGCTGCCATCTGGCCAGAGGTCTTCCTGAAGGATTCATCTTCCTGGTCATCAGAGATCATACATCCTATATGGGCAGTGTATGGAACATCCTCTGGACATTCCTCACAGAAATAGAGTGGATAGTGTCCGTTTCTTGGTTCCCCACAACAATAGCAGATATACACACCGGAGTCATCTTCCCGGAATGAGTCCTTGGGAGTGAGGGGATGGAAGTGGCACTCGTGGTTAACCTTTGGCGGTAGAATGCATTCTGGGTGAACTCTGAAGTCATCACATTCGAAACACACATAGAAAGCACCCTGGGAACAAATCATGCGACACACGTCGCATCTACTTTCAGAATCAGGTAGCACAAAGCAATATAGTTCGTGGCGGTGGCCGCGTTTGAGTCTAAGCGGAGTTGTTTGCTTCATCAAATTAATAGCACACTCCATATGGAGAATGAACTTACAAGATTCTTCAAGGCACACATAGTTTAAATTTACGGTGAGCGTGTCGGTTTTGCAAGCAAAACATTTACCTTCCCTCTTCGTGGAGGCCTGAAGAGGATGAGGATGATAAGGCTGTTGTAATACCGGCGCTACTTCCAAACAGGATTTGTGAAGGAACACTCCGCACTCTAGGCAGCCATAGCAAGCATCAACAGATGAAAACTCCAGATTGCATACCCTACAGTTTTTGCGGGCACAATACAAGAGGACAAGCTTATGCGGGTCCAAGAAATGTTCAACTTCTGTTAGGAGATTGTTGTTCTTACTCTGTTGATGATCACAACTACTACTACTGGTCTGAAGTGCGCAATTGATGTCAAGATTGATGCTGCACCTCCCACAGTTATACGTAAAGCTATTATGCCAAATATTCCTGCAACAATTGCAGACGAACCCCACTTCGTTGCTAACACCGAGGATGAGTGGGTGGCCATCATGGGTAGAGTGAAGGGGAGTACTCTTTAGCTCAGTGGGCAATTCGAAGCATGATTTGTGCAGTATATAATCTTCTTTACAGAATTTGCAAAAATAGGCTGGACCATTTACCACTTTATCACCGCATCCATTGCATAGTACTTCTGGGTCTAGACCTTGATACTTGTATTTTGTCTTCAGATGCTCGCGTACCTCCTCATAAAATGTCAAATAATGCTCGTGGCTAAAATGCTTAGCAGTAGTACCCATCTCTTGATCTTTTTGGTCTAGGTGAGTAGTTGGGGGGTTATGAAAATAAAGCCTAAAATTACTCAAGATGGACGCTCAGACAGTTTTGTGTTTATTTTGTCTTACAAAGGAATATACAGAGCTGAGTAGTGTTGATTATAGCACAGAAATGGGAAGAGACTGAGAAGAATGAGCTCAACTTCACTGCACCTGGGTAGGTGCAATTAAGTTGACCAAGAAATGATGAACCAGAACCAAAAAGAAAAAACACTAAAATATTAGTCACCCATCAGGACACTAAAAAGATATATAAGTTTAGATAATAGCTCGCTAGTGTGCATGCTTGTTCCAGCTGGATTCTGACTCTTTTTTTTTTTTTTTTCATTCATGCAATTTAAGTTCAGATAATGAAGTCGTGTAGGCTTTGTCCTGTGCGTAACACTGTTTAGGTGAAAACATATATTTTAATAAACATCACCATGTGTCAGATCTGAAAAATTACATCTAAGAAGATTGAATATAACTTCCCCGCGCTTAGATATGTGCAATGAGTTGACCAAAAAGGATGATCCAATCAGATCCAGATCCAAAAAAAGAGTAAAGAAGCAGAGCAAATAATACCTGCTAATAATATCCAGCAAAGCTACTTGAAAAAACACAAGAATATATAAAATTTAGAATGCAAAAGCTTTTACGCGATTTACAAAATCTTTGTGTCCTTAACAACATTATCGGAAAATCAAGTCGGAGAACGGATCAAGTTAGATAAGGAGGTCACGTTTTCCATTGGTGTCCAAAGGACGAACAAGAGATGCGTTTACATTGAGAAAGTTTTGTGTTTAGTTTGAGTCTTAAACGATTATAGCTGAGTAGTGTTATACCCAAATAGGAAGAAACTGAGAAGAACGATCACAACTTCAATTCACTTGGACATGAGCAATTAGTTGACCAAAAGAGGATGATTCCAATCAGATCCGGATCCCAAAAAAAAAAAATTACAGAAGAATATCAGTCATACATAAGGTACAGGATATTTAAGTTTAAAATAGTAGCTAGCATGCAACCTTGTGCTAGTTGTGGACTGTGACTTTTTCCATTTATACAATTAAGTTTTATTCATAGGAATGCGATATTGCACCTGCTTGACTAGGACTGTTTCATTTAGTTTATGCATATTATAATTATATTTTCACCGTGTTCACATTTGGGCTGTGATCCAGAAAATTATAAAAAAAGGGTAACCAGACTGAAGAAATGCAGGTGCAGGACAGGTGGAGGATTTTGTTTTTCTTTGGTTGGGGTCAGAATAGAAAGCTATCCTCTCTTTCCAGTCCAACCTTAGTCTCCCAGAGCAGCACTAACGGCTAGTTTTGAAATTTCAAAATGCTCTCATCCAGGAGTGTAAACGAGTAGAGCTACTCGCGAGCTATTCGGGATCGACTCGGTGGATACTCGAACTCGACTCGTGCTTATCGAGCTCGAGTCAAGCTTTTTAACCATTCGAGCCGAGCTCAAGCCTGCAGTATGTTGACTCTTTAGGCTCGCGAGCTTTAACGAGCCTTTGTCTTTTCTAAAAAAAAAAAATAGGGCCTTCCATTGCTTAATTAGGCCTATTACGTTTATTGTGGGCTGGGTTCTTCATTTTTTTTTACTGGCCCAACACTTATTGTCATTTAGTGAAATTCTTTTTTTTTTGATACATTGGATAAAGCCCTGAGGCGGCTAGCAAAATAACATGGCTTTGGGGTTACCAAAAAATCAAGCCCGTAGGCTAAGCAAAATGAAACAAAACACAGAACTATAACTGGGGATGTCCCCCTCAACATCCAGGTCCAGCATCCAGTGAAATTCTTTGCCTGGCTAAAAGAATTCTTTCGTTTGTGTAGAAAAAAGAAAAAAGCTTCAGTTGCGAGGTGAGGTGTTTGGGTCGCCGTCCGTTGGCCCCCTCGCCGGCGGTAGATCTAGTCCTTCTCCTTCACTCCCGCCCCTCCACGCCTCGCCTTGCCCTCTATTGGGCCGATCCCATCTGCTGCCCCGAGCGTGACAACGACACCAACACCGGCGGCGTTGCATACGAGGACCCAGGCCCTTCGTCCCCAAATTGATTTTCTCGAGGTCGAGACCGCCATCGCTGCCTCGCGTGGGTAAGCTGTCGACCCTTTTTCCTTTTTGCTCTTGTGGCTCGATTTCTCTTTCAGACCCTCTTCTAAATCGGGTTATGGTTTATCTGTTTGTGTTGGTGGGCGTCTTGACGGTTGTTGGCGGTGGTGATGCTTGCAGTGGTAGGTTGGTTTCGGTACTGCTCACAGCGTGTTGTTGTGGGTTCTTTTTGGCAGTGAGTTGTTTGGGGTTCGGGTCAAGTTTTGGTGTTCGGTCGGTGAGGTTTCTGGGCAGAAACTAGGCTCGATTATGTTCTACTCACAATGGGTGCTATGGTTGTAGTGGCCGGTGTGGTGTTCGCCGGAAGAGGAGCAGAAGTCAACCACTACTTAACGAGCCTTATCGAGCCAAGCTCGAGTAGTGGCAAAATCTAACGAGCTCGAGCTCAATTATTAAAGCTTGATCGAGCTCGAGCTCGAGATTTCCTTAACGAGCTCGAGTCAAGCAAGCCACTACTCGGCTCGACTCAGCTCGTTTACACCCCTACTCTCATCTGCAGCACTATTCATCGTCTCCTTCCTTTTTTTCTCTTTCAAATCTAATGGTTCTCACACCCACAACAACCACCATAAGTCCATAACCAACTTATGATGTGAGCCTCTGCATCAAGTCCATAACCAACTTTCTCTTCTCCTTTCCCCGCTTCCTCCTCATCCATACAAGCTCTAATCCTTTGGTAGATGAGTAGTTTTCATCCAGTTTTTAATCCCTCTCTCATACTTTTCCCAACCTTTCACTTTGTGTAAAAGTTTGGGCGTGGCTTTTCGGATTTGTTTGGTCTTGTGTGTTCCTCCTTGTTGAGCAAGGACACTAAGTGTTCGATAAAATGTCCAAGAAGAGTTTGGATGTTACATCATCCACTTCAAGTTAGAGGATTCGTTTGAGATCAGTCACGATCTTTGGATCAAGTTTTTTCAGTTCCAGGTTATCCGGATTTAGGGTCTTTGACCCCAAGTTTATTAAGTTTATTATAGTTTTCATGCTTTGCCTCAGGATTTTGGTGCTGCGGTTAGAATGAATTCAGAAGCAGAAGTCGCGTGGGTAGAGGAGTTATTGCCGGTGACGGCAGCGGCAGTGACGACGGCAATGGTGACGGGGGTGCAGTCAGTGCTGGTTGGTTTTTTGACGCAGTTGGGACGCAGCTCCTGGTTGTGCAGATTTTGGCTCGTCACAGTCATGCTTCCGAGGAAGGAGATGACGAAGAAGATGAGCAGGATCGGATTTTGAAAGCATACAATGAAAGACCAAGAAGTAAATAATGTCGATTTCCTTTGCAACGAGATGGTTACTACATTGCAATTAGCTCCACGACTTCAAAAAATGTCGATTTCCAAAGACATAGAAGAGTGCTCGACCTCCCGGAAGGATCTCCTAGTACTAACCAGGGAAATGCCGTCCAATTGTTTAAGCAAGAAGGGAAAGCCATTACAGTGGGAGCTTACATCAGATGTGGAATTGATCTGCCAAGCAATTAGGAAATGTATTTGCTTTCTAATCATGGTATGCTATGTCATTACTTTTAGCCAAATATGGCATTTACGTTTTCTACCGGTTTGTAATATTTAGGATTAGATTTCTATGATTATGATTGTATTAAACTATTTCTATTTAATTGATATAAATATCGATGTTTGTTGACAAAAAAATGCAGGTGCAGCTTCTGCAGCATATTGGTGTTTGGTAGCATTTTATATATTTATATTCATTGTTGACCATACTGTTCCAATTTGTTTCTATAGACAACTATTGTTTTGTAGACATGAAGTGTGAAACCAATCTGTATAATCCCACAAAATAGCTAACCAATTTGTATACCATGAAATCAATGATGTGATTATCTGGTTCCTGGGAAAACCGTGTTCACAGTATTGTCTAGGGGTGAGCAACGGTCGGTACGGTAATTTTCGTACCGAAAAGTGAATCGGTATGGCCTTACCACTAGGGGTGTCATACCGACATATTACCGATAGCACCATACCGACCAACCGAATCGTAGAAATACCGACGGTATCTGTCGGTAACCGCTGCTTACCGACCGATATTGTTTCCCAGAAGAAGCTTTTTATTACGATGCTTATTTTTCTAAAATTTCTCATCAATTTAAAGAAAATAATGAGATGAAAAAGTAAGCACATAAAACCTAAATACACGGTTAAAATTATAGACAAGAGATGATCTGTACAGTTGTCTTTTCATGAGGAAATCCACAACATTCCCATGATGGTCCCGTATCACAACACCCAGCCCTGCTGCTTCGTAGTCCTTCGTCCAAGTGGCATCACAATTGATCTTATACCATCCACTGTCGGGTGCGCACCAGCTCCTGTGAGTTGATGACATGTTCATAGAGCTCTCCCTCATGGGTGACTGTCACTGCCCAAGTAGTTGATATGACAGTCGTTGTGCTCTTGCAGCTGCTTTTAGAGGGCAGATGGGTTCTTTGCCATATACAGCTTGATTGAGATTTTTCCAAATTTCCCAGCATGTGTTCGCAGCTAAGGCTAGTGCCAAGGGGTTGTCCTTCTTCCATCTGGTCACAATATCATTCCACCAAGATCTAAATCCACTAAAACCCTCCAAAGGAGGTCTGAATCCGAGCGGTGAGGAGAGCCAGGTAGCTCTGGCATGTTGGCAAAAGAAAATGACATGCTCAAAGGTTTCCCTTTCCTCAATACAAATAGCACATTCATCATTTCTACTAATGCGTCTATGGAGTAGGTTTTCACCAGTTGGCAAAGAGTTGTTCAAAGCTCTCCATATGAAATTCATAACCTTAGGGATCACGTGCAAATTTCATAAAGATTTCCGCAGAGGAAGAGGGTGCACCAAGAACAACACTAGTTAACCTTTCTTCGCATAGTAGGCCATATGCTCCTTTGACGGTGTAGGTACCAAGTTTATTCCAATGCCATACCATAGTATCAGGAATCGATGGTGAAGGTAGAGGAATCTTGAGTATTTCGTTGACCTCCTTCCGGAGGAAGAGTTTTCGTAATAATGGTTCATTCCACCTGTAGCCTCCATCCTGCCAAAGATCTTTTACAAACAGTAAATCACAATCATCTGGCATTGGAGAGCTGACACGGAAGTTTGGGAGATCAGGGATCCATCCATCTTCCCAAATTCTCGTGGTTTCCTCATTGTTAATATGCCATCTCACGCCTTTTGATAAGAGAGGTATAGTACCCCAAATGCTTCTCCAACACCAAGAGGGTGTGCCACCGAGAGTAGCCTACAGAAATTGGCGGTCAGGAAAATAGATGCCCTTAATAACTTTTGCCCACAGAGCATTTGGGTTGCTATATAATCTCCAAGCTTGTTTCCCGAGCATTGCCATGTTGAAAAGCTTGAGATCTTTGAAACCCATCCCCCCGAGTCCTTTAGGCAAAGTGAGCTTTTCCCAATTTATCTAATGAACCACCCCATCTTCTTTATTATGACCCCACCAGAATCTTCTTGCCCACCGCTTTGAAGAAACCCTCCGGCATCATGAAAACAGACATTGCATAGCCCGGGATGGAGTTAACGACCGCCTTTGTAAGGGTTTCCCGTTCAGCTTGGGTGAGGTAGTGTTGTTTCCAACTGGAAGTTTTCTGAGCATTATCTTTTTTGAAGTTTCCAACCGGGTAGAGGCAGACTTGTCTTTCTGGATCAGTTGAAGGCCCTACAAAGCCCGGGTGATCATCCCTGGATTTGTTTGGGAGATTTTAATGTGATTGAAAGTGACGATGACAAGCAAGGGGGACGGAATGTCTCTTGGTCTCAATGCAAACACATGCAGGACTTTTTATGTACCTGCAATATGATGGACTTGGGGTTTAACGGCTAAAACTACACATGGACCAATAAAAGGTGCGGGGATGCAAACATTAGAGAAAGACTACATCGTGCTGTTGCTAACCCGGAATGGAGATTTCCTTTTGACCGAGCTCAAGTTTTCCACGAAGCTTTTCTTGGTTCCGATCACCGTCCCTTAGTGGTGAAATTGGAAGTGCGCTCCAAACGCGCGAAAATTTTTCAACATTTCTCTTTGTGCTAGTTACCTTGGAGTAGTATGATTCTAGTTCTTCTTTCACTCCACTTGAATTATCTCTATTGATTTACTGTCCTATCCTGTTGATCATTAGTGATTTCTGCCTCTAGTTCAAACAGTGATCCAAACATAGTATCAGAAGGATTGCTTTCCTCCCATAATATATATATATATATATATATATATATATATATATATATATATATATATATATATATATAATACCTCTAATGAAGTATCGCCCTGTTAAACAGTAAACATGTCAACTATTTTCGTAAATAGCAGCTGGTTTTATTGCAGGCTTGCTTATTATCGGTGCTAATGAAATTTATTACTGCAACATGTGTTTAAAGCAGGCATACATATTATGGCCAAACCAAACTTATAAAGATTCCGTGGAAACATATCATCGATAAAGTTTAGACAATGTACCAGGAGTAAAAAAAAACTGGAGAAAGTAATTTGTAGCCCCACAAGATGCTTGAGTTTCTCCTCTAGCTAGCTACAACGCTCCTCTCAAGATGTCAATTCATATGATGATGGTGGGTGTGAAATGTCTAAAAACCCATCTTGATAGGAGAACACAGTTATGACATTAAAGCCTAACTAGTTAGTAATCAAGATGAAAAGCTAATTAAACACAATTTTGTGTTTGTGTTTTGTTTTTTTTCTAATAGGACAAGCCGAGTAGTAGTATTAGTGGCGGCGTGTGTTGAACAAGATGATTGATGACCATAGGCATCTCTTCTTCTCACACGTGTGTGCCTCTTTTTTTGGTTTTTCTTCTAGAAAAAGAATTACCGAGCCGGATAAGTCGGCTAAGTGAGCCGTTTTATTCAGCCATTCGCCGAACTGTATGGGCCATTCTGGAGCCGAGCCACTTGGCGCTGTGGGCTCTTCCTTATCCTTAGTTAACAGTTTAACACTATCCACTATATAATTTTAACCGTTGTGAATTTTGATACAAGAAAACAACTATAGTTGAGAGTATCGATACTTAAATACTATCCTGATGGCCCATACAGTGGGAAATTCCAAGCATGATTTGTGGATGATATGTTGTTCACAGACTTCATCATGTCATCCATTGCATGCATGGTAATTTGTGACCGCGATCATTATACGTACTATGTTACCAGATGCTTGATTCTCTCCTTGATTTCCTCATAAAATGTCAAGTGATGATTGTGGATGAAATATGCCGGCCTGACACCCATGTTGATCTGCTTGGTCTAGGAGGGTTGAGGGTATGAAATTATACATAGGCTAACGAGTGAAGATGGAAACCTAATAGTTTTGTGCTTACAGGGATGGCTTAGTGCGTAAGTATTAGTGATATACAAACCGGATCGAAGAAATTGAGAATCAAGGGTTGCTCAAATTCTCGGCGGAGAATGTGAGTACTATACTGACAAAGTTCCAAGTTGAAAATGCAGGAGATGGGCTGGTCCACATAAAATGTGCCTACAACAACAAAGTGTTGGGAATAAATTCCCCTTCACCTGATGGGCCTCCCAGGATCATGCACAAAATCATAAAAAAGAATGCAGAAAATTAAACAGACACAAGATTTATAGTGGTTCGGCCTTAATCTTGCATACATCCACTCTCTACGAATCTTCTCACTAATATTCAACAATATTAGTACAACTTCGCTCGGAGCAAAGGCTCCACCTACAATACTGCATTGGGAGAATAAACTCCATCTACACTGCTAACTCCACCTTGCCAAGGAGAACAAGGAACCCTAATCCATCTTGTTTTTCTACTCCTCTTGCCTGTGGAGCATCTTCAATTCTACTCTTCTTCAACTGCTGCAGGGTATGGCACCAATACCCTTTTCTTCTTTTTCTTCTTCATCCCTCTCTTCCTCTCTCTTCTTCTCTCTCTCTTCTTCTTCTTTTTCTACACACAAATGGGGATAATCAAAATACTACATCCTCAAGCCTATTTATAGGCTAAAGAAGACGTGTGTACAGCTTGTATATGGATTGTCAATCTTCAAAGAAAGTGTGCTCCTTCATGTGTAGCTGTAACTTTTGAAAAACTAATTTCCAAAAGTTACGGTTGCCTAACTTCTTTATTTGACCAAAAAATTTAGTTCAAACCCAACAATCTCCACCTTGAACTAAATTGTACTTGGCATCTTTCATAACTTCGGACTTCTTAACCCAAGTCTGCTTCAATCTTCTGCATGCCGATATGCGACTACCTTTGCTATTACGAGTCATCATTGCAAAACCAACCTTCCTCTTGTTGGATGCAATAATGTTCTGCTTCCTGCCTAATACTACACAAGCCGCAATCTTCGTACTACTCTTCACTGCATCCATCTACCTTCAATTTTTTTTCTTTCTTTACCTGCAAATTTCTGCATCTGCATTTTCTAGCTCCACCATAGATCTGGATCTACTGCAACCTGGCTCTTCTGCAACTGCAACCATAGCTCCGCTACCAGTTGTTGGGAATAAATTCCCCTTCACTTGATGGGCCTCCCAGGATCATGCACAAAATCATAAAAGAGAATGCAGAAAATCAAACAGACACAAGATTTATAGTGGTTCGGCCTTAATCTTGCCTACATCCACTCTCTACGAATCTTCTTACTAATATTCAACAATATTAGTACAACTTCGCTCGGAGCAAAGGCTCCACCTACAATACTGCATTGGGAGAATAAACTCCATCTACACTGCTAACTCCACCTTGCCAAGGAGAACAAGGAACCCTAATCCATCTTGTTTTTCTACTCCTCTTGCCTGTGGAGTATCTTCAATTCTACTCTTCTTCAACTGCTGCAGGGTATGGCACTAATACCCTTTTCTTCTTTTTCTTCTTCATCCCTCTCTTCCTCTCTCTTCTTCTCTCTCTCTTCTTCTTTTTCTACACACAAATGGGGATAATCAAAATACTACATCCTCAAGCCTATTTATAGGCTAAAGAAGACGTGTGTACAGCTTGTATATGGATTGTCAATCTTCAAAGAAAATGTGCTCCTTCATGTGTAGCTGTAACTTTTGAAAAACTAATTTCCAAAAGTTACGGCTGCCTAACTTCTTTATTTGACCAAAAAATTTAGTTCAAACCCAACACAAAGTACTTGAGAAGATGGTCGCCTAGCTAACCAGTACCGGATTGCTGCAGAGGGGGACACACCATAGGAAGACCAATCCAAACGGACATGCAGTACTTTGTTCAAGCCCGTCTTCGACAACTACGACGATGATGATAAAACCTTTCAGCTTTGGCATGTCCAGCTAGGACGCTATATATATGAATCCTCCAGGGAGGCTGCCCCTGAACCCTACACATGCAACATGCATACTGCTTATTGGCGGCAACCAAAGCATCCGACGATCTGGAGCTAGATATCTTCATTGTCACCGAGATTTGGCTGCTGCTCCGCGGTAACATAAGAGATATCATCAAGGAGGCCAGTTTATGAGTATGTAGTATGCTTCTACTTCAGCTGCTCATTGCAGTTGATTTATCTCTATTGATTTAGTGTCCTGTGCTTCATCATTGATTTATGCCTCTAGTTCAAAGAGTGGTCCAAAGATCGACAAAGGAGGAATATTGCTATCCAACCAGGATCATACTTCTAATATGTGGTATCGCACAGTTAAAAAGTAAACATTTCTTTCAAGCATCCACGCAAAAGAGCTACAAGCTTAAAGTGCAGGCTGGTATATATTTATATATCACTGCTAATGATTTTTATTATTATTATTATTATTATTAAGTATGAAGTAAGCAAATTGAAACAATGAACTGAATCTGACCTTTTGGATGACGAATCCAACATGAGCAACAAACAAGCAATCCTCGCTCCAACATAAAACTGATATCAATTTGGGTTTCTTAATTGGCTCCTCACAGGCGTTAATCATCAACATAATAATTGATGTCAAGCTAACCAGAAAAATAAGAATGTTCTTGCCGATGAATGCTATTTCTACTCTATATACAATCACGGAGAAATAATTAGATGCATGTGTGGAAATGAAGAGTTGAGGAATTGACAATGATATGCTTACTTTGGTTCGTAATAGTAGTCGCGTTCCTTTATGAGATTATTTTGTTTGAATACTACGAAAGCAACAAAGCTGTTTTAGCGGAGAAGAATACGAGAATGAAGATAAGTATAACCACGGAGTAGCTATTGTGTATATAGAGAATATGAAGTAACGGGAGATATCCCATCCTATCACAATACTAATACTAATAACTTATACAACGTAGGATGCGTGCATAGCATTGTGCATAAAAAACACAAACATCTGTAAGGATTAGAATGCATATATAAGGTGAATTACAAACTCTGCTGTATCATATATATACTAACAACATTATTATTGGAAATCAGTTGATCACTAAAACGGAAAAGCGTGCCAGGACTCTTTTGTTATCTTTGGAGTAGTGTGATTCTTCTTCAACTGTTTACCATCCCTCTTGATTTATTATCGGTATCGATTGAGTCTGGCGGTTAATCTCTGGCTTGCCTCTGGTTACAAGAGTGATCCATTCTTCCGCTCAGAAATATTGATTTGTGTCTCTAGTTCCTCGGACAGCATTGACACAGAATTGATTGGCTCCCATGATAATACCTCTAATGTTGTAGTATCCCCCTGTTAACAAGAAAAAAAAAAAAAAGAAAAGGAGAACATGTAAACTATCCTTGCCAATGACATATAGGCTAATAAAGTAAGAACATTGAGACAATGAATGAAATCTTACCTCGTCGATGATACATCCAACATGAGCAACGAACACGTGATCGTGAGTACTCCAGCATTCCTCGCACAAATAAACAGGATGATTTGGGTTTCTTGGCTCCCCACAAACATAGCAAACATAGACACCACAATCGTCCTCGTGGAAAGAATGCCTAAGAGTAAGTGGATCATCATGACAACTATGCTTCACTACTATTGTTGGCAGAGGGATGCACTCCAGGTGTATATTGAGGTCGCACTCCACACAACGGTAGAAGGAGTCACTAATTGTATCAGAAGAACACTTGCAGCACTCAAATCTTTTGCTTTTCTCATCACCCCCAACCCACAAATCGCATGCCGCGAAAGAATAAAGATTGTGCTCATGGAACTCGTGTTTCAGACTGGATGTAAGAGTAGTTGCACACCAGGGATGGAGGAAAAACTGGCACCCGGAACAAGAATACCCGACATATGATATTTCTAAGTTACAGACATCGCAAATTTTTTCTTGGCCAGAAAGATATTGTGCAAATAAGCTATGTGGCAGGTGATATGATGGTTGTATTTCTGGCTTCGTTTGAAAACATGACTCGTGGAGGAAGAGTTGGCAATAGTCGTCAAAGCAACAATACATCAAACCTGAAATAGGCAACTGGCATACCCCACAACGTATTCCAACCTCACTGCTGCATTTGGCCAGGGTGAGTCCTTTGGGGTGACTGAAATATGGAATCTTCTTGACTTCAGAATTCTTTTCTTTGAAACTCTGATACTGACCATCAGTTAAAAATGCACATTCCACATCAAGTGCGTAAAAGCATTCATAACATTCATAATGGACGTTATTGTCCACATTTCCACATAGACCACACATATATATGGAATCACGCCCTTCCAGAGGGTGCTCGTGAAGGTGATATCTAATAATCTCCTCGGGGAAGTTAGTGCAAGATTTATGAAAATGAACTGTACAGGATCTGCAAGTGTACATTTTATCACCCTGGATCTCTGTTTTACACTCATAGCAGTTCATAACCTCCAATCCTTCTTTGGCATGAAAAGTTAACTGATGATCATGACTGTCAATCTGCAACCAATTAGAGAATTCAAGTGTAAAATGCAGGGCATTGAATGTATTTGGTCCATGTACTATGACCACGTTAGAATCAGTAATCACACTCAATTGTAAATAGAAGAATAAAGAGAGACCAGAAATTGTGAAAAAGGAGGGGAGGAGATGCTCTTACCTCATGAGTCTGGGTCGTCTTTAAGTCTCCTTCTTCTCCTTCTTCCTCTGGAGCCCTTACCGCAGGTTCTGTAACTTGCAAGTCCTTGCCATCATCTTCCAGGTCATAAGAGATTATACATTCTACATGAAAAGTGTATGGAGCATCCTCTGGACATTTCTCGCAGAAATACAGAGGATAGTTTCCGTTCCTTGGTTGCTCACAAGCATAACAATAATACACACCGGAGTCGTCTTCCCGGAATGAGTCCATGAGAGTGAGGGGATGGGAGTGGCACTCATTATGGTCAACCTTTGGCGGTAGAATGCATTTTGGGTGGGCATTGAAGCCACATTCAAAACACACATAGAAAGCTCCCTCGCAAAGCTCGTCACACTTGTCGCATGTATATTCAAACTGAACAGAATCGGGTGGCACAAAGCAATATAGATCGTGGTGGTGGTGGGATTTGAGTCTTAGGGGAGTTGTCGGCCCCGGTAAATTGTTATTAGCACACGCCACATGAATAACGAAATCACAAGATTTTTCACAACACACGTACTGTAGGGTGAACGGTTCCGTTTTGCACGCACCACATCTATTACCCTCCGTCGGCGAAGAGGCCCATAGTCACATAATTCGCTAAAATTGCGAGGTTCGGCGTACTGGTTCGTTCGAACCAAAACGCGGTACGTGAGAGTACTGGTACGCTTGGGTACGCGAACCAATTCGCTACCAGCAGCGAACGGTGATTTCCAGAGGTTGAGGACGACTTCCTTTTTTCTGATTGGGTTTTAGTAACTTTTGGTCCCAAGCCCAGCAATTCATGTTTTGAATATTTTATTTATAAGTTGGTGTCATGTTTTGAATGTAAAGTACCGGTCAAACGATTTAAACGTACCGCGTACCAAATTAGCGAACCGGAGAAGTATACCCCCCACGTACCGAATTCTCCAAAGGTAGCGGTCGGCGTACGCGTACGCGTACCACGTACCAGAGCGTACGGCGTATTATGTGACTATGAAGAGGCCTGAAGAGGGTGAGGATGATAAGGGTGTTGTATTACCTCCGGCACTTGTAAACAGGATTTGTGAAGTAACAGGCCGCATAGTGTGCAGCCGTAGCAAGCATCGTCAGATGAAAAGAGCACATCGCATGCGCTACAGCTTGCATCGGTAATATAGAAGAGGACAAGCTTATGATAAGAGTCCAAGAAATGATCAACTTCTGTTACCAGGTTGTTGTTCTTGCTCTGATGATGATCACAAGTACTCTTTTTGGTCTGAAGTGCACAGTTGATGTCAAGATTGATCATGCACTTCTCACAACTGTACGTAAAGCCAGAGCCATATCTCCAGTACCTTCTGCAACAATTGCAGACGAAACCAGGATAGCTGGCTGTACGGAGGATGAGAGGGTGGTCATCATCAGTGGGGTGAAGGGGAGTACTCTTTAGCTCAGTGGGCAATTCAAAGCATGATTTGTGGAGTATATAATCTTCTTCACAGATGGGGCAAACATAGGCTGGACCATTTACCACTTCACAGCATCCATAGCATAGTACTTGCAGGTCACGATTGCTGTATTCTGTTATCAGTTGCTTGAGCATTCCTTCGTTCTCCTCATAAAATGTCAAGTCATGAGAGTGGCAAGAATGCTTAGTAGCCATCTTCCTCTTCTTGGTCTAGCTAGGAGAGTAATTGAGGTTATGAAATTAAAGCCTTGTCACTCAAGATGGAATCCTAAAACAGTTTTGTGTTTATTTTTGTCTTACAAGGAGTATACATATATAGTGGCTGAGAAGTATTAATTATACACAAAATCGGATGAAACTGAGAAGAATATATCACCACAACTTCACTGCACTTGGACATGTGCAATTAGTTGACCAAATTAAAGAGGATGATTCCTTTCAGATCCAAATCCAGATCCAAAAGAGTGAAGAACCAGAGGAAATAATTAATTAATGAAGTCTTCTTCTTCCGGTTAATTTCTCATGGTGTGGGCTCGTCCCAAGCAGAACAGAACAGTAGGTCAAAATATTAATTGGTCATCAACATCATCATGTGTTAGAACTTGAGAAAACAATTAAGGGTTCCAATAAATTCAGATAATGGAAGTCGTTTTCTACTTCTTCCAGGTTTCTTCTGGTATAGGCTTGTCCTATATATGTAGAACATGAAACATAAACGATTAGTAATTAAACATCATCATGTGTCAGATCTGAAAAATGAACACATATATAATTAAGGCGATGGAGCTGGTCAACCTATTAATTAATTAGATTCAACTTGTCTTAATGTTTTCTTTTTTTCCATTTGTTTTGAAAAAGAAGCTTTCACACCTGATGATTCAATCCAGCAAAGCTATTTGGAGAATACAAAAATCTCCACTTACCTCCTTGATTAGTTACAGGAATGCGATCTTCCACCTTATAGCTGCTTGACGATGACCTTTTCATTTACTAAGAAGAATGTACTTGGACATGATGTGCAATTAGTTGACCAAATTAGAGAGAATGATTCGTTCGATCCAAAAGAGTAATTAAAGAAGCAGAGGAAATAATTGTATTAATTTGATGTTGTGATATAAGAAAACACGGCAGATATTTGTTAGATTTAATTAAACAGAAAGTTTCCTTATCAACCATGCGTTGGCTTTTCTTTAAATGTAATCCAGAAATATTCCTTGAATCAATAGTTACTTTCTTGGATGTATTTAACAGGTTGAGCCTATTGGTTAGGACTTTTTCATTTAGTTTATGCATATTATATTTATATTTAGGTGGGAAAACCTCAATTAATTAGACGGCGCTTCGCCTCTGTGTGTTATAAATAAGGTGTTTAAAATTGATGGAAGAAAAAGAAGAAGAAGAAGAAGGATGAGGAAGAACATGGCAGAGGAGAGGAAGAAGAGAGGAAGAGCAGCCACATTTTATTTCAAATAACGCGGTATTAATACAAAGAGGTAGGTGTAATAGTAATAACATCCACCTAATAAACCACGTTTTATAACACTCCCCCTTAGATGTTATTATGCATTGGGTAGAATACACTTAGGGAGAACTGCCTCATTAAAAATCTTATCAAGAAAAATCCAGTGGGATAAAAACTTTGTGAAGAAAAAAAAAGTGCAGTGCGTATTCTACTCTCCCTCGTTTTGGCCTCCCTTGATATCTTGATATCATTGCATGCCAATCTCCTTTATCAGCGTTTGGTGACATTTACAATGTAGGCAGTATTATCTTCATAAATCGTCATTGGGGCATCTTCCTCGCTATCTTATCCATATGTATCTTGAGTGTGCAGCATCATCGAACTTGCCAAACACAGTCTTGACTGGCTTTGTGTATAACTTCAATTTCTGCATTATTGGTAGCATTTTTGTACTGGCCATGATACTTCAGGTATCTGTTTTGTGCTTTATATGGATCAAATATATGACCTGCATCTGCAAAACAAACTACATTTTCCTTGGTCTCACAGGGTTAAAATAATTACATGTCCAAGCTTCAGGCTTTATAATTTAGTGCATAATATTTTGCTAACAAGGTTGTGACAAAGCTTCAGGCTTCATGTTACTAACAAGATAAATTACATTTTGATATGGTACTTCAGGACCAATCTAATTTTTTATGAGATTCTTCATCTCAAATTCTTTCTTAAAATGTAGCACGGCATTTGGAAGCTTCTTCAGGAGTTCCAATAATATTTAGATAATAAAACACACACACACACATATATATATATATATGAATTATTAATATAAGAAAAAATAAATTCATGCATATGTACTTTATACTATGCATACTCAAATTTGTTTAAACCATGTAAAGATCGATTTAATTGAGTGTATTCCCGGGAATTCGTTGCTTCAGGCAACTTGAATACTTCAGGGATTCTCATGCATATGTCATGCTTTTTGGATCCATAGAAATAGGTTGTAATAGCATCCATTTGATGTATTTCTAATTCCTTTTACATTATGCCAGACTTACTGTAATAGCATCCATTTGATGTATTTCTAATTCCTTTTACATTATGCCAGACTTACCAAAAATAATTGTATCCACCACATGGGAGTATATCTCCTCACAATTAATACCAAGTCGTTTGGGTAACACCTTGTGCGATGAGCCGTGCTTTGTATCTCTCTATTATAATTTCCTTTTCGCACAAATCTCCATTTTCAATTGACTGGTTCCACACCATCTGGTGTACGGACTACAGGTCTGGAAAATATCTCGCTTCACAAGCGAGTCTAACACAGCCTTAATCATGTTTCTCAATTTGGCCAATCATGCTATGCCTACATTCATTACTAGATGTAGGTTCATGATCCTCATTTTAATTAGCGCTATATTATAAATAAAACAAATATTTCGTCGACGGTTATTTCACGTCGGTTCCTTCTTATTTCTGACACTGTAATTGAGATCTCATCATACTCATTTATTTCAGGTACCTGGTTACTTCTAGAACTTTATCAATTGTGTCAGAAAAACCAACCTCCTCTGGAGAACTTTTAATTTGAACCTCTACTGGAGGCCTTATTTTTTACTGGGGCCATATTATCTCTTTGCTCCTTTTTCTCTATCGAGAAGTTTTGTTTGGAACCGAGCATATTCTACGCTTATGGCGTACTTTGGATTCATTTACATATTTTAATTGTTCTCCAGGAACATTAAATCGAGCAGGAGCATTTACAGCTGGTATGGTCACACTTTTATAAACATATCTGGCAATTGACTTACTAATATTTTACAAATGAATCATCTTTTGAACTTCAGGTTCACACTAATTCCTTTTAGGAACAAAACTAAATATTAAATAGCAATTCAAAAATCTCGTAAGTTCCGGAACCAGGTCACATGTTAAAAGACACCACGCATAGAACATTACTACTAACTTAACACACTATTTGTTTTTGCCTGATTTTTCTGAGTTAGCCATTACTAACACTCTCGTCCTTCTATCCAAAAAAAAAAAAAAAAAAAAACACTCTTGTCTTGACACTTTTTGGTCTGGTCTGGACTGGCTTGATTGAATCATTTTTAAGCATGAAGCCCAAAAATAATAAGCCAAAACCCAGTGCAAGGGTGGTCTTATCATATGTCAGCCATATATGACAGTAGCAGGCCAATTAGGTCAGGACCAAATAAATATAAAAAGGGCCCATTTGAAAATTGGACCCGCTCTCTTGTCTTTCCATGGTCTCAGTCAGAACAAAGCCCTGTACATCATCACAAACAGCCTAAACTGTGACATAGATAAAAGGACCTCTTCGAGTCTTGAACCCAAGCAAAAGCTGACCAGAGTACTTCCTTTTTTTTTTTTTTCTGAACTAGTAATAATGTTTCAAAAACCCTGACCAGAGTATCTCCGTGTTCGGGGTGGTGATCCAAGAAATTTATTTTTATTGATTTAAAGTCAAGTTACAAGAGAGGGAAAAAAAAATATAATGGGAAGAGAGTTTAGTCCATGTGTTCAGAGAGGCAAACGATGTAGCTGACTGACATTGCTGGTCTAAATTGAACTTTGTTATTTTAAAACATGGCCGTCAGATTCAGATTTAATCAACTTACTCCTCTATATATTGTAGATCAATTGCAACAAGATTGTCGGGGCAAATTGAATTACTTTAAGCTGTGTTTAGTTTAAAAATTGGTTTTATACTAGCTACAAATTATTATAGTCGCTTTAAGAACTAATTTGCATAATCTGAAGCTAGCAGGAAAGAACAATTCAACACCGATAATAATTGGTGCAAGTCTAGCAGCAGTACTTGGAATCGTGTTGTTGGGTTATTGCACTTTTATGATTTTGAGAAGGAAGAAAGTGAGGAAAGGTAAGCAAAGTTCAGCTTTCCATTCCAACATTTGTATTATTACCTCCCTTAATCACAGCAAAACCGTAAATCTCTTGATTAGAGGATCGATTGCGCGAACTTAGAGGAGAAAGTTGAGTACTCAAACCGAGGAGAGGTGAAATCTCAGGATTGTCCTATAATCCCTCTATACTATACACAAAGCCACTGAGCATTTTTGTGATCAAAATAGGCTTGGACAAGGAGGATTTGGCCCCGTGTACAAGGTAATGAAGCATGACAACGTACGTGTGACTAGAAACTTCATATTAATGTTTTCTTCAACAAAGATTTTCCTCTGGCAATTCTTAATCATCCTTCATGAACTCTAAAGTCGCATCAATATAAGAAAATGTATTTCTGTTTTAAGCATGTCATATTCAAATATTGGGGCTATATGATTTTTGTAGTGCAACAAGGTTGCTTAATTCTAAACGCGATTCCGGGTGTAATAGAGGATGGAAAAGAGATTGCAGTCAAGAGGCTATCAAAGACTTCCCATCAAGGGTTGAATGAGTTCTGGATTGAATTAAGTCACTTTGATTGCCAGATTACAGCACAGAAATCTTGTCAGGCTATTGGGTTGCTGCCAAGAAAAAAATGAGAAGTTGCTGATTTACGAGTACATGCCGAACAAGAGCCATGATGTCCGGTCCTTCTTTTTGGTAGGATTCTTGATCTTTTAAATATGCCTCCTACTTTATGTTATGACGCAAACATGTGATTTCTCTTGCTTATCTTTCTCATCAGATTCTAAAATGGGTGAGCATCTTGATTATTGGCAAACACGACTCAGTATTATCAATGGAATTGCGAGGGGCTTATTATATTTGCATGAAGATACTCGTCTCAGAATTATTCACAGGGACCTGAGAGCCAGCAATGTACTGTTAGATTATGAGATGAATCCGAAAATTTCAGATTTTGGTGGGGAGAATACAAGGAGAACCGTTGGGACATAGTACGTGTTGGTTTTGCGTGGTGGGCAAAACCTAACCTCTTAATGAATTCTAGAAATTTTTCCAGAATTGCAAGAATACGATATGAACACTGCTACTGGTGCAGTCAAGGTTTTTCTGATTTTTAATCACTCAAAATTTTGTGTTTAACTATATTAGAGCAAGTCAACAGAACTTGCAATGAAGTGAAAGAAGTTCAGAAACCATTCCCGTTTCCATTTCACTTGTTTTAAATCAATTTACATAGGCAATATATATAGGCAATTGTGTGCACATGCCATGCATGTTGCACCACGAGACCACTCAACTTGTACAAGCAGACCACAAAACGTGGTTTTAGCATCTCAAAAACATAGATAGCAAGACATTACATCTTTTAATACTACACGCATGCAAAAACAAAAGTAAGCATGCTCACTTTCCAATTTGTTGTTGCTGCCATTTTCCAGCAGACCACACATGTTCCAATGAAGCTTGATTAATTCCAACACTCCTTCATGATCAAGCTTCCCTTCATCTTCATCTTCAATCAATTCCAGCAAACCTAAAATGTCTCCATCTTTTTTTCTTT
The DNA here is from genome assembly GCA_028386065.3 of Turnera subulata. Classification (NCBI taxonomy): domain Eukaryota; kingdom Viridiplantae; phylum Streptophyta; class Magnoliopsida; order Malpighiales; family Passifloraceae; genus Turnera; species Turnera subulata. Next base: position 9,124 of record JAKUCV010006805.1, on the reverse strand, counting down.
TTCTTTTTCTTCACAGAATACCTTCTTTTGTGCTGCTTGACATTTGAAGCGTCAAATAAATCATAGAACCCCATTGACTTATCTTCAAGCTTGTCACTGTCAACCTTTTTCCAGCCTTTGAATTTCTGGTGTTTTTCATTTCCATTCATTTTCAGAATTAGACAATCAACAAACTCTTCATCAACACATTCAATCAGAATAATATCCTCTATTTCAGGAATTTTTATACCAAAAGAATCATTTCCACAGTCATCTTCAACTAGCTTGTAATTGGTGTAACCTTTCAACTCCAAACACAAATTCTCATAAATAGCAACTCCAGAATCGTCACTTTTTGTAGATTCAATAGCATTTTCAGCAACAGTTTCATCAAGGAAATCATCATCATAAAAACATTCATCAATTTCAGAATGCTTACCAACAAACTCATCACTTTCATAAACCGAGTTGAAGTCAAAGCCATTTATTACCTCTGATTCAACATCTTCATCTTCATCAATCTCCTCAGTTTCATTGCTCCTGAACTCATTACTTTCCAGGAATAGGATCACTTGAGTTTGAATGAACATTTTTCTGCCCGAAAAATCCAGGCCAAACTCTTCTTCCATCTTCTGGCACAGCATGTTGATTGTTGTTGTTTCGGGGTCGGAACGTTGAAGAACTTCCCTCAACCTTGCTACAATCACCCATTCAGACACCATTCTTCTTGGTCACGTAGGATCGAAGCTGCTCCGCTACCAATTGTTGGTTTGAATCTCCCTGGTGTTAACCAGAAACAAAGAACATCGATGTTGGCTCTTAGAACATCGATGTTTTACAATTCTGGACAGTTGGCAAAACTCCTAGAACATCGATGTTGCACTTATAACATCGATGTTTTCTGGAAATTCCAGAATTCCTCAAGAACACCAAAAAAACCAAAACTCAGAAGTGATTCTGAACCTAAAACAATTGTTTTATTTGTGTTTAAACAACTTTGTTTACTCTCAAATAACACTCAGAAATGAAAAAGAACAGGTGTTTGACAAATCTCACAATTATCACTCAAGAACAGAACAAGAACACGATGAACATTCATACAATTTCCAGAATTCTAACCTCAAATTCAAGGTACAATCAACATACACTAAACAATGTAACTCACTCAAAAACACTTGCAGAACTAACTTTCTTGAATATGGAAGAGAACAAAACGATTTCTCCACACTTTTACAATGCTGCAACAGCTCACTTATATAGACCAAAAGAGTCCACTAATATAGAAACTAGTGCACTTAGCATGACTGAAAATACTGTATAAGCATGCTCACTCTAACCTAACAAGCATGTTACTTAACCTGACAATAAACAGAGAATAACACGAAAAAACACAAGAGCTTAACAAACTATAAGAAAACAACAACATGCAGACTTTCCCCTCTTCCAATGCTTGCAGACTGTCCCCTCTTCCAAGTTGTCCAATGGAATCCGAAATATGCAGCTTGATCACATTCTAACACTCCCTCTTGATCAAGTTGCTGCACACATTTAGCTGAGCTCTGGAAATGCTTGAATGGACAGACTTGAAATCTCTTCATCCCTTCTTTTCTTTTTCTTTCTGATCTTTGCTGAGTATCTTCTTTTGTCTTCCTTGGCCGTTGAAACATCAAACAAGTCATAGAACTCTAATGACTTCTCTTCAATGCATACTTCAATCTTTTTTCTCACTTTAAAATTATGTTCCTTGTCATTTAACTCTTCCAGCATTTCAAGCTTAACAAATTCATCATCACAACATTTAAACTTGGAAACATCATCAAACACATCTATGCCTAAACCTTCATTCCCACACTCAACTTCAATTGATCTATAATTGGAGTAATCTTTAAACTCCAAACAAAGATCCTCACAAACAACTCCTGAATCATCACTTTCCACAGATTTAATGGCATTTTCATGTCTATAAAACATCTCATCAACCAAAACCTCTTTACCAAATAAAGCATCATCATCAAAGCATTCATCAATTTCAGAATGCTTACCAACAAACTCATCACTTTCATAAACCGAGTTGAAGTCAAAGCCATTTATTACCTCTGATTCAACATCTTCATCTTCATCAATCTCTTCATTTTCATTGCTCCTGAACTCATTTCCAGGAACAGGATCACTTGAGTTTGAATGAACATTTTTCTGCCCGAAAAATCCAGGCCAAACTCTTCTTCCATCTTCTGGCACAGCATGTTGATTGTTGTTGTTTCGGGGTCGGAACGTTGAAGAACTTCCCTCAACCTTGCTACAATCACCCATTCAGACACCATTCTTCTTGGTCATGCAGGATCGAAGCTGCTCCGCTACCAATTGTTGGTTTTGCGTGGTGGGCAAAACCTATCCTTTTAATGAATTCTAGAAATTTTTCCAGTATTGCAAGAACACGATATGAACACTGCTGCTGGTGCAGTTAAGGTTTTTTTGATTTTTAATCACTCAAAATTTTGTGTTTAACTATATTAGAGCAAGTCAACAGAAATTGCAATGAAGTGAAAGAAGTTCAGAAACCATTCCCAATTCCATTTCACTTGTTTTAAATCAATTTACATAGGCAATATATATAGGCAATTGTGTGCGCATGCCACGCATGTTGCACCACTAGACCACTCAACTTGTACAAGCAGACCACAAAACGTGGTTTTAGCATCTAAAAAACATAGATAGCAAGACATTACATCTTTTAATACTACACGTATGCAAAAACAAAAGTAAACATGCTCACTTTTCAATTTGTTGCTTCTGCCATTTTCGAGCAGACCACACATGTTCCAATGAAGCTTGATCAATTCCAATAGTACGCATAAATATACATTTCTCTGTGTCATGTCATTACTTCCAATGTTGCTAGCTTTTTACAGCTTTTTAGTATATCATCAAAATTTCTAATTTTAAGATTGATCATCTGGGAATGTTGCGAAATTGAACTGCATCAATAAACAGAAATTTGAATGATGTCTAACATGCAGGGTTTTTTTTGGCACAAAAGAAAAAAAGAAAGAATGCCAATTCTGCCAGGGTATGGCCGGCGGCCATCATGGACGAATATGTCCTGCAACGGGTTAATTAATTGCCTATGGGGGTGCGTCTGTACTCGAAAGGAAAAACGCTACTGTTGGGTGTCTGTTCAAACTTCAAACTAGGCCACTGCATGCACCTTATACTAGCTAAACGACGGAAGTAGCCAAGCGGAGCCCGAAAATGACATCTGCCGTTCTCCATCTCCAAGCATCCCCCTCCTCAAAACCACATGCCTGTCTTTATGCGCAAACATGCAAACGAATTTTACGCGATGATGATGAGGTTATAAACGTAAAACCCCACCTTAAAAAATGAAATAAAAGCTCAAGTTCCCGATTCTGGATTCCCGCTTGGATACATTTTTAATCTAACTGTTTATGTTTTCTTTTTGCAGGATTTATTTTCGTACTTTTGGTCCTTTAGGGAGAACTGCATTACGACCTCTTAACAGCGGATGCCTCTTGAGGCCAAGAATGTTGACAAGCGAAAGTGAAACCTATAACAATTCCACTTTGTGTTCCCTCTCGCCATTTGACCTCTCCATTCGCTGCAGTAGTGATGCCTCCAGAACTCTTCGTTCGTTTGGGAATCCACCCTTATCTTTACGTGCCACAAAAACCGACAAAAAAACACAGAGAGGTAGAGGAGGATTACGGAATGTTATTGCCGCGCGCGGCTGGCGGAGGAAGAGGATCCAGGATATTGCACGTACGGAGGACATCTCGAGCACGACGGCGATCGTTGGCGACCACAGGGCGGTAACTTGCATGCGGCCGCTGCTCGGAAGTCGGTGTAGTGGAGGCGGTGTTCTGGAAGAGAGAGAGCGATGGTCACGAGGATGCGCGGGAGGTGGGGAATCAGGTGGAGGAGGTCGACCAGGGAGGAATGGGAGAGGCTGCGGGGAAGAAAGTTTTGAGGGAGGAGAGGATGATACGACACCGTTCAGGTTGTGTCGTATCCATGCATGGCTTTAGTATGTTCTGTATGCAGTCGTCTAGTTTTATTCTTTAGTGCACTACATGTCGCTGGTTCCCGTCGCTAGACTATAAATAGTACCCATAACAATTTAAAGACAGTTTTTTTTTTGGATACGTTCGATTTGCACGTAACAAATTGGCGTCGTCCTTTACTTGTGATTCTACTCACAATGGTGTCTGCAGCAATTCGTGATTTTGTTGCTGATGCTCTGCGTTCTCAATTTGCTTTGATTTTCCTCACAAATTGAGCACTTACTGGCTCCTCCTGTTACTTCTCCTGCTCGGATAGCTAGGGGGTTTTGCACTCATCAAGCCCCCCTAATTCATCCTCTCCGGTTGTTTCCTTTCCAGCGCTCTCTGTTCCTGCTTCTTTTCCGGCGAGGAGGAGGGCGAAGACGAGGCGGAGGGGAGAGGAGGACTACGAGGAGGCGCTGGAGGAGAGGCGAGGGCTGATGGAGGGGGACGATGAAAGTTCACCAGATATTCAATGCATGGCGCTGTGGTTCAGAATTTGCTTGGAAGCCTTCAGTGGACTTCAGTTAATTTGCACTCCATTTTTCTTCTCATCCTCTCAGAACTCAAAGAACCTTCAACTGTAAATAACAGAAAAAAAAAAAAAAAAGAACACATCCAGTTGACCCGTAAAAGCAAAACGAATTGCAAAAGTACTTAAAATTAAGAAATTTGAGATATAGGAAAAAAAAATCCATACCAGAGTCACGAAAGCTACCTTATTATGGACTACACGAACATAACAAATTCATGCTAACTACCTTTTTCTTAAAAAGTACCACATCTACATCTCTAACATTGAAATTGAAATTGAAACGGGGTTGCAATCGAGGAAAACTCAATTTACAGAGCTAAGATTCAGCAAGATAGTTGCCATCAATGAGACCAATATATAATCACATATTGAGAGCAATATAGTAACTAACTCCAAGAATCTAAGGATATCGTCAACTCAGCTTATTACAGTTTCTAACCTTATGGGCTATAACACCAGCTGCAAACCAGTCATCGGATGAGCTGATTCAGGTCGAGAATCGGTAGTCATGAAGACAAAATCTGCCACAAGAAAAGGAGCTCGTATAAAGATGAGCCCAAGAATAAACAAACAAATTGAACACTGAAGTAAACAATGTAGGGGGAAACCAGGAAGCAATCACAGATTGCAGGTCTTTTCTGCATGTACTCTATGAAGAAAGTCCCGGACCACGTCGTAAAAAATATAAGGGCATTAATTTTTTTTTGGGAATCAATGTAACGAACTGTTGGGCTTGGCCCAAAAATCTAGCAGTTTAATTTTCACCAACAACTGCGAGGTTAATTGAAGCGTTGCTTGCTTCACTCATTTCCTGGGCTTAATTTCATTGCCTTTTCTCATTGTATTAAAAAAAAATACACTATAGTAATTATAATAAACTAAATTTCCTACAAGTGCGTGGTTCCTCAACTCGGATGTTGAAGTAGTTGAAGGACATCCTATATATGGGGCGTCATTGTTCGTCCGCTGTTGTTCTTCACCTGAAGCATGGCTTGATCAGGATTAACAAAAGACAGCAACGAAATCCCAAATTGGGATAATTATTTGATTGTGGCAAGTGTGACCAGCTTTGCTTTCTATCCGTATTTTGAATGCGACTTTCAATGTCCACCCAAAATGCATTCTGCAGCCAATGGTTGAAGAATTCGATATATTTTCGTGTGACCAGACCAGACGACAATAGAAGGTGTGTGACCGTGTGAGACTTACATAAATTGGGCTTTTCCACATTTATTTTTAGATCATAATAATTTTTTTTATATATATAAATTACGGTTGGGCTGGGTCAAGAAAGCTTGAAAACAAAAATGTATTAGGCCTCCTTATATTGTGGATGGATGGCTATCCAGATGGCATGAAAGCCGAGCTAACAAATGGGCCACATGAGTTTTTCAGTTACATACACAAAGAACACAAAATATCAGCTCGACCCATTTGTAGGCAAAAAGATCTGTAAGTAACCGATCCTGTAACACAACTACAACAACCATCTAATCCAATATATATTTCATATGTTCTGATATCCACGAAGGTTATAAAATCCGGTCCGGCCATTGACCCATTTCAGTAGCCGAGTCGCGGTTTTAGGAGTTAACTGGGGTTCAACCGGGTTTGATCGGTATGAAAATTAATACTAAAATTATATAATTTTTTAACAAAGGTCTAACCAAAGATCTAACCGTAGGCAAAATTTTGAATTTTTTTGAATTTTGAATTTGCGTCGTAATTACTTCTTAACCCATCAATATCTATAAACCAAAGAGACCAACACTATAATATAAAAAGGCCACTAGGAATACTATTAGGCCCATTATCTCTAATACTTAGGCACCTAAATTTTTTTAAAAAAATAAGAAAATAAATCCCAAGTATTACTCAAACTTTTCAAGACTAGGTTGAACCCTTTTTGTTCTTCCTCAATAAGTTAGGATCTAGCAAAAAGTCAGTCGCCTCACTCTCCCTTAAAATCCTTCTCCACCTCTACTATTTCTCTCAGCTCTCCTCCTTAACATCTTCTTTTTTTTTTTCCTTTCTGTTCTATTGATTTAAGGGGGAGGAAATAAGTGATGAGAGTGAAGAGGACGAACTAAGCGATGACGAGAGCCAGGTGGAAGATAGCGATGACGACAACGGTGATAACGATGTAAGTATCTATTCCCTTTCCGTGAACAAAACTTTCCATCTCAAGAGGCTAATTTGAACCCATTCCCTTTCTGTTCTTCCTCAATATGTTCATGTTTTGCTTAAATAGTTAGCAACATGGTTATCAAACCCGGACCGGTCCGGCCTGTTGAACCGGATTAACTGCGACCCGGAGTCAAATCCGAGTTTTTTACCCCTCCGGTTTGCACCCTCCAAAAAACCGGCCGAGTCATGCCGGGTTCTCCGAGTTTTCCGATTTTGTTGACCCGTTTCTGGTTTTTCACGGGTTAAAAGTCAAAAAAATCAAAAAATTGTCTTGGTCAGACCATGATCAGACCTTTGGTTGGACTTTTATGTAAAAATATGCATATTTTTACTATTATTCCTAATACCGGTCAGACCCGATTGGACCGCGGTTAGACTTTTAAAACCGCGACCCAGCCACTGAAACGGGTCAATGGCCGGGCCGGGTTTAATAACTTGGTTAGCAATTATTGATTATAGTAGATATGTACATATTTTTCTTGGTAGGGGATAGTCAGTTAGTAAGTCTAGATCATCTAAAAACAAGATTTCACTAAATAAACTAACTAGACGCAGATTGTCTACTTTAAGGTGTAAAACAAGTTGCACACTATACTAAAAATAGAAATACACAAAGTGTAGTGTCGGCATAATTAATCTTTGGATTCAAAGATTTTGATGGTTTTGATTTATTATTTGCCGAAGATGATGATGCAGAGGAAGGAGAAAATGACGAAGAAATTCTCTTTTGAATTTTTTTTTCGTGATTAGACCCATGACACAAGTTTCTTGCATGGTCTATAGGAAAATATAAACTAGAATGTCTCTTTTTTTTTGTAATAGGGTTATAAAAATTTGTCTACCAAAATTGTTTGGTGACACCTTGTAACAGCCCGGGTAAAATTTATGTTTTTACCGGGACTGTAAAAGGACTTGTACAATAATTTATCATATGGAAATAAACTTTGGTAATTATTTCATGATAAACCGAACATCGGATTCCGATATCGAGTTTCACTCCATATTCCGGTTATTCTTGCGGAATTCTCGTGACGGGTTGGAATTCTCAGAACTAGAAATGACGATTATACCCCTGAGTTTGTTAGAAATCAAGGAGGCTAGAGGGGCACAATAGACCTTTTGTTGGGTCAAATTCTTTCTGTTATTCAAATTGTTGGTGTGCACTATCAGCTCCACTACTCACAAATGGTGCACTAACATTTTCTTTCTTATCTCCAACCTATATCCTATCCTCCCTAATCTTTATTTCAACTTTTGTCTTGTTATAAAAAACGACGAAATCCTACCACCAGACACACTAATATCCGCTCAAAGCAACATCCAACTTAGCATTTGACAGATTTTTCCCTACACTTAGTATAGAAGCTGCAATTCTCTTTTCCATAACAAAAAAAAAGAAAGAAACCACGCACAGCACCATCGTGACCGGCCACCACCACACGTTGCCAACAACCCGCCATCACCATTTTTCCTCCTCCTCCACCTTCCTTTTCACTACCGAGACCACCATCCACCACCGACGCCATCGCACCAGCCACCACCTCCCTCCTTTCCCGCACCGCGCCGACCAGCCGAGGCAGGCAGGGGCTAGCCGCCGTCTCCTCCTCCCTTCCTCTCGCTTCGCCGCCACTTGGAGTCATCATCACCGCCAAACCTTGCAGCCGCCTTCCCTTTCCACACGCGACGACCCGAGATTGCTTCCTCCTTCGCACCCGTCGTCGTCTTCGTCTCCTCCCCGTGCCGGTCGCCGCTCGCACCACCTCGCCTGCTCGTCGTCTCGCCGTGCCGCACCGTGCAGGTAAGCCCCGTCACCCGTGAAGAAGACGAACAGTCCATGCATGGGCTGTCCTCTTTCTTTGCATGAATGGGCTGTCACTTTCTTTTTTATGAGCATGGGCTGTCACTTTTTTTTTTTTTAGTGCATGGGCTGCTGTGTTATTCACATGGTCATGGGCCTTCTTTTTGGGCTTTGAGCTTAATTATTGGACCTGGGTTTTAGGTGTTAGGATTGGGTTAGGCATGTGGGCTTAGACTTGGACCTTGGCCCAGTCCGAATTAATAATAAGATAAAATAATAAAAAAAAATAAAAAAAATAAAAATAGAGGTATATATATAGTTCTGGGTGATAAAAGAAAAGGAGAGAATTTCTGGAAAATAAGTAATGACTCTGGAAAATAAATTAAATGGAAGAAATAATAATATGGTTGTTAAATATAATTTTTCTACTAGAAAATAATAAAACGTAATACAAATACATATCTTTAGGAAATAAATAATTACTTATTTTGAGGAGTTAACACATAAACAATAATACCTTGGGTATATATACATAATCTCTAGATATGTGTACATAACTTTATTTTT
>JAKUCV010006804.1:0-48262 GCA_028386065.3 Turnera subulata | reverse complement strand
TGTATATGTATATTTGCTTATGGGTTTACCCGGTGGGCACTTCGGACTCACCCCTCACCTGCGGGCTTTCATCCCGTAGGTTGAGTTATTTGTGGTTCAGGTATATTGCATTCCAGACAGGCTGCGGCGCTATCCCTTGGACGGGCTTGGATCCATTAGTTGCATCATGGGTTGCATACAGAGTCATTGTGAGTCGTTAAGTCTTCCGCTGTGCTGTTTATTTTGCAGTTGGGCCGTAGGCCATATTGTTGTTGCTTACAGTGTTTGTGTGAGTTAAAGTCTTCCGCTGTGCATATTATTATTGATGTTGGGCCAATGGGCCGGTTTTATTATTATTGATGTTTGTTATTTTGGGCCGTTGGGGCCGAGTTGTCGTTGTATACACTGTAAGCTGAGTCATGTTGGGTTGGGTCGTCACAGTTCCGGCACGTGTTTACTGCGTACGGTAAATACGGGTCGGGGCGTTTCATTATTAACCACCGTAAAAGTTAAAACAGCTTGGTAAAAATCACGAAAATTTTACCCGGGTCGTTACAAAAGTACTCAAAGTTGATGCCATATTTTTGTTCACCATCATTTGAGATGAAATATCATAACAAATAATCACGCAAAATAATGGAGAGAGCTTTGAGAGTAAGAATGTGAGATATAAGAATATAAAAAAAGTGTAAGGGCCTCAATGCAAAAATAGCCTTTTTACCTTGTATTTAGATCACCGGTTATCACCGGTCATTGTTGGCGTTGAAATAACGTCGATTTTGCTTCGTTTTGAAGGCAACCGACGTGGACAACGGGTAAAGAGGGAAATAAAAAACCGGAAATAACGGTTAAACCAATGTTTCCGCTGTCATCATATCACAAAATTAAACGCGGCTAAGAAATACTTCTTTATTTTTCCAATTTATTTCCCCTTTGAACAGAGAATAACAATTCACTTTTTTTTTTTTCTTTTCAAAGCAGAAATGACCAACTTCCATACTTTTTTTTTGAGCTAAATGACTTTCATCACTCATCATATGCAGAAGGATAGTCCTTGTGCAACAAAAAAGTACAATTCCGCTGGTGGGTTTACTGTAGATAGTTAGCTAGCAGCTTTTGCAAGCTAAGAAGTGGACAATATATATGAAGCATTAGCAGAGCTAAAGCCTTGTATTCTGTTTCGTTCCAAAAAAAAAAAAAAAAGACCATCCCACTAAAATCCAATGCTTGCTTGCAGATTTACCCTCTCTGCACACTTTGTTTAGTCCGAATCTCAAAAACATGAGTCCACCACACAAAGCCACACCTCCTGAGAGTGCAAATTCCGCTTGAATATGAACCAACATGTTCCTAGTTTGCTTTGAATCCATCAGGAACATCATGCATGGGCGATGCAATGCTTTTGCCTTGAATTGCCTCTGGGAGTTGACTATCAAGGACTGCCAAGTCACTGACAGTTCCATATCCCAAATAGACTGATCATTGGCCACCTTCTGGCGATTGACCAGCCACCATATTATCAACAGGTAGAGAGAGTCCTAGAGGTTTTGGAAATCAACAGAACTGTATGGTTATCATCATGCAGCAACAGGAATGCTCACATTGTTTATGCTATACCCCATATTTCACTGGTTTGTTGCCCGCGAGTGCAAGCCTTTTATCACAGGAGCTGGCCGAATTTTGAACAAGGTCTCCGTTTGAGCCCAGGGTATAAGAGGGAGGAGGCGTTGGAAGATATTGAGTGGTCATCAGTTTTTTTTTTTTTTTATGTTTATATGTGAACGATTTGTATTATTAATTAATTATAAGAAGAATATAGAAATACATCAACATCTTCTACTTGGTATAATTTGGTAATCGCTTTCCTTAGTCATATGAGCCGTGGCTGGTCCCATCCCACCAAATGCAACCGCATCCACATTGTTGAAAATTATCAATTTCTTCTAATGGTTTTGGAAGGGGATCATTCTTTCAAAATCCAGTGTTTATTGTGGTTAGACCAGTGTCCCATTGATGACTCTCAGCTTTGCTTCCTCCGTTCCGAAAGCTTGCAAGAAAAGATTTGCTTGCAATTCCCTCACCCTTAAAGCTCCAACAAAATTCCAAAACCTTTGCATAAGAGTTTAAACTAAACTAGAACTGAAAATTCTATCACCCAAAATTTTATCCATCAACATGGGCTGGCCTTTACTGGGACTTGGTTTAGAAATCAGATTTAGAGGACCCAAATTAGGGCCCATACCAGAACCGTTGCCACAATTCATTATCCCTATATAAAAGCTAGGGCTCACAAACAACTCACAAAAACTGAATATAGAGAAATATCCTTATTTAATATTAATAATAACAAACACCTTTACTTAATATTAACAGTAATTCTTTTAAAAAATAAAAATCAACAAATTAATAGCATTATCATTCATTAATATATAATACAATAATGCCAATGCTATTTATAATATAGTGACACTTTTCTTGGTATTTCATCTAAAGAGGTATGGGCTCAATCCCAGTAGTAAGATTGAGGGTGGTTTAAGAGTAGGGGATTTCGGATAGTTATTAGGATTCCAATGTACCAAAACTAAAAACAACAATTAAAAAAATGAATTCTCATTGATTCATATAAATTTTTTCTCTTAAAAAAAATGAAGCAAAGAGCTTTAAGAGAGTACTTTTAGTACCATTAGAAATTCTACTCAAATCGAGAGAATATAAAGATTAATGCACCCAAGAAACAAAGCTCATTGTTTTTTAGGCATTTCGTTATTAGCTCTCTTCTAGGCCGTTTGCTCTTTCTTAAATAAACACCTATATTGTACTACACAACTAGGCTTGCGTCATTTTCCCAGCTAAGAGTACTTGAATAACATAGAACCCTTGATATTTCCACCTACAATTTCAAAATACAAACGCGAATAAACTTTTAACAAGCATATTTTAAAAGATTTTAAATAGTTATTTGTAGTTCCAATTGTATATCATATCACTCAATCATAGTCCACTTAAATTATTTCATTCTAATTGCTACAAATACTCAGGGAGCGAGGATGATTGATGATTTTGTGGATGACATTAATGCTTTTTAAGCAAAGATAAAAATAATGACAAAACTAAATGGCTAAAAGAGCATACAAGACATAATCTGGAGCCTCTTTTGTAGCTGATTTGCATGTTAACCTAAGCATAAATAGCAACAATATGCCTTTCTACCAAGCATCCAAAAATATGCAGTAATAATACAACTAGGAGGCAACTATCCACTCTGTAATATGCTTGTCGACTGTCACTACAGACCAACACAGGATCTTTCCAACAGAATTGCTCCAAGTCAAGCACATTTAACTTCGGAGTTCTTATGGAATGAGCACCGAAAAGGTAGGTGCACCTTGTTGATATAGTTAGTACCCATCAAATCGTTTAAGCTATTCTCGATTGTATAGTCCAATACTTGTACAATTTTAAAATCACTTCATTTGAGGTATTCTTAATTATACAGTCCCATACCCGTATAATTACGAAATCGCCCCAATTGTGCAGCCCCATCCCTACATAGTCTCAGAATCTCCCCAATTCTGGTGTGGATTCAGTTCATTCATGTGCCCCTCTATCTAGAAACCTGCTCGAAGCCGCGACCTCATAAACCTCGAGTGTCACAGGCCACCAACTTCTGCTAAGTTCGTCCCGAACCCTGCACCGTACTAGAGGAGTCTTGGAGCTCTGCTACCAATTGTAACGTCCCGGCTTGTCGACTGTCACTGCAGACCAAGACAGGACCTTTCCAACACGCTGTGTCCTCACTCGCATGTTTCAGGAAAAAAACTTCCTAAGAGGTCACCCATCCCAAAATTACTCCAAGTCAAGCACATTTAACTTTGGAGTTCTTGTGGAATGAACACCGAAAAGGTAGGTGCACCTTGTTGATATAATTAGTACCCATCAAACCATTTAAGCTATTCTCGATTGTACAGTCCAATACCTGTATAACTTCGAAATCACTTCATTTGAGCTATTCTTAATTATACAGTCCCATACTCATATAATTACGAAATCGCCCTAACTATGCAGCCCCATCCCTACACAATCTCAGGATCTCTCCAATTCCGGTGTGGATTCAGTTCATTCATGTGCTCCTCCTTCTAGAAGCCTGTTCGAAGTCGCTCCTTGTCCATGCTCATTTCGGCACCGGCATACACTTCCCGACCTCATAGACCTCGGGTGTCACAATCAAAGATAAATCACTTTTAAAACCAAGGATCTGAAGCCTACTCCGCTACCAAGCTGAAACACTCGTATCTCAATTTAATAAAATAAAACAATTAAATAAAAAGAATTTATCAAAATACCCTTATAGACCTGGGATACGTAAATCAATGCCTCGACACACAAAATATTATCCATAAAAACTTATTAACACTGAGTTGACATAAAAGATAAGGAAACAAACCTGCTTATCAAGCCATAAGTCAAACCTGACAAACCCACCAAAACTACATCACAAATCTAATCCAGGCGAACCGGCGATAAAGAAATAAAGCCAAATGTAACATCCCAAAATAAGTCTTATGGAGCGGAAGATGAAATATCATAAAGTTATGAAAAAGGAAAACAACATGCATATCGGCTCTATGGATCCAACCGAGAGATGAAGCACAGCTCTCTGCTGAGATATCCGCGTCTAAACTCCAGGTCGAGAAATAAAGTCGAGAACAGCACGCTAACTAGGGTCTGAAAAACAACAATAGCGATTATGGGAGTCGCCTACTCAGTGAGTATTAAAAGTCTAATTATACATGTAAGTGAAGTCATGCTCGTAGGATGAGTAGGTTTACGAGCACAAGTAAAGCATACAGGCAATATCAGAATCACACACCAACACGTAGTCAACTCATAGTGTTATTGTTATTAATGTTTAGTTTTAGTGTGTCTTATTATTAATCCGGGCCCCATACTGTGAGTCAAGTCTCGGTAGCGCATCTGATCAGATTCGGGTGTGAAACGCAAGTGTCGTACCTCAGAAGGGGTAGATTCTGAGGCATAAAAAAACCACCGATAAACCTCGAGTGGCCGCTGGCTCCCTGAGGGTGCGCTCAGACACACCTAACTGGTGCAAGCCTTCCAGAGGTGCACCTATCTTCCTCTGGGGTAACCATACTAAACCGCATAAAGTGACCGAGAGGTACCCAACCTTCCCCACGGGCTACCGGTCAACTTCACAGTAGATTTTAGTGTTTATTTTCAGTTATTCTTATATAGTTCAGTGTGCCATACCTTATGTTATCCAGGGATGTGTGAACTTAATGTATTATTCTCATATCCGGCCCTTCAACCCATAACCTCACACTATCACCAAAATAATAACAAGTTATAATACATAACAAATTCCTTTATCCGAAATTAGGCATGTGAGAGCAAACAGGCACACAATTCTAATCACTGCATATAGCAAACATGACAAGTAAACTAACTAACCACACCAACATGCATTCACAAAACATACATAAAAGACTTGTAACGTCACATCAACAACGATGATTTTGAGGAGCTTCCCCCGAGCCAGATCCCTAGCTCCCAAGGTGTTACCCGTGCCTGAATACTGGCACACATAAATATCACACAAAAAAATAGTTCTAAAACCAAACCGTGCATGTATGCTAATGTTATGCTCAACCGAGTAAACCCCAACCCAACCAATCCAGTTATGAAAATTCAGAGCCCAAACCCAATAATGTGTTCTCTCCCGATAACTCCAAAGACAAGGATCTAAGGTTCCTCCGGCTTAAGCCCATCTAAGTCCATAACAGAATCCCGGGCCTAGGGCCCATTCCTTAAGTCCATAACTATACATTTATTTCATTGGGCTTTAAGCCCGTTTCATAAAGTCTAGGAAAAACTCAAGAGTTCATAAAGGTTAGTTTGTCGGGCCTGGGCCTGGTTTCCTAGTTTTCCGTTCTAAGGTCAATCCCGAACCCAAGCCTAAAACGGACTAAAAATTCTACCCGCGTCGGTAAGATTCCGGCCACGCACACTCACTCCCCGCTCACGGTTTCCACTAAGTGTAACAGCCCGGATAAAAATTTGGTATTTTTACCGGGACTGTAAAAGTCTTTTTACAGTGATTTACCGTTGAATTAATCTTGGGTAATTAATTCAAGGTAAATCGGGCATTGTTTTTCGAAATCGAGTCTTTTCCCGCGCTCGAGATTTTTCCGTGGATTTTTCGGACCTAAGTTGGTATTTTTTGGGTCCCGGAATTCTCATAAAAATTACACTGGAAAATAATTAAGTGGGTACATCAGTTATTTTCTGGTCCGGACAGTACACGACCTACCTGCATTATTGAGTTGGACGCCGCCTCTTCCTGTGCAGTCCGTGTTTTTCCTGTGTAACCTGTGATCTTTTTTTTTGTTTTTCTCTTCTGTGTCTTCATCAGTTTGCAGTGCACCAAATCTTCTCTTCTACAATTTTTCTCTGCACTCACTGCCCAGCAACCAACACCCTGCCTTCTTTACAAAACCAGAAAAAGGAATAAAAAAAAAACAACACAACCGCCACCAACACACACACACAACCGACCGGCCGCCATCCTCCAACCACCTCGACCACCCTTCACCGCCACCTCCCCACGCACGCATCTCCACCAGGACGACCGCCGTCGCACACCACCAACCCGACGACCCGACGGCCTTCTCCTTCCTTTCTTCTTGCAGCAGCGCCGCCGGAGCCACACGCAGAACCCGACAACCACCACCTGTAGCCGTGAGCCTCCACGCGACACCACTTGCCGTCGCGTCGCCTTCCCTCCTCCTCGTGTCGCGTTCCTCGCCACCATCAGCCTCGTCAGCCCGATCTGTTTGCGCCGCCGACAGCAAGAACCCGACGGCCGCTCCTCCTCCTCTCCTCCTCTCATCGCAGCAACTCGATGCCGCCCAAGCCTCCGCCGCCTTCCTTCCCTCGCTGCAGCACGACGACCGAGACGACCACCAGCAGCTGCCTTGCCCGCGTCGCGCGCCTCGCCGTTCGTCCTGCCGCCCCTGCTCGTCGTCGCCGCCGCCTGCAACCCACTAAGGTGAGGAAGCGGGTTGAGGACGACCCACACATGGGTCACGGCAGCTGGGTTCGAGTCTTGGGCTTGTGCCTGACGACTTGGACCAGCAAGCCTGGACCCCAGTGGACTTGGGTTTAATGGGTTGAATTTCTGTTGGGCTTCACATTATACCTGGCCCAACCCGAAATTTAAATAATGTGTATATAGTTATTATTGCATTTTTATTCTGAAAATTTATTTACAATGTAATTATATTTTTCTTAGAATAATGATATACATACACAATGTAGGAATACAATAAGTATATATATATATCACGTAATTATTCTAAGGAAAAAAAAAAGACAAGTAATTTTTAAATAAAATAAAATAATAAATATAATCTGAAAATATATATATGTAATGTAATTATATGTTTTCTGGGAAGTAACGTAATTATATAGTATATGATTATATCCTTTGAAAAATTACTATATAGTAACTACTTTTAGAAAAGGATACATATACCACAGAAATGTTCTGAAAAAAATAAATAATAATAAATACATACATAGACATATGAGATTAATTTCTAGGAAGATTATTTTATGATAGCTAATACCTTTGATATATGTTATGATAATTACTTTTGAGAAGAAATATATATATATAAGCACGTTAGCATTTGAGAAATTATCTTATGGTAAGCATATTTTTGGAAAACATGGTAGGAAAGTATATACATGGTATACGATTATATTTGTGAAGATAAATGAAATAAGTACCTTGACATAATATTATTTTTGGGAATCAACGTAATTATAATAAGATTTATATCCTTTGATAAAAATGTTATATGATAAATACTTTTTAGAAAAGAATATAAATACGCATGGAAATATTTTGGAAAGGGTATTATCAAAGTATATACAGTATAGTATGGTATTTTGACACATGAATAGTAAATGGTGAATGATGATAATAAAGGATATGAACCGGGATGGGTTTATTTCACAGTATTGGCATCATGGCATACTCTTATGTGCATCTTATGTGGGTATATAATGTTTTGTTGTATAGGTTTTGATATCGGGCAGTTTCCCGAAGAGCTGGCTTCGGACTGGTCATTGTCTTCAGAGTTGAGTAATCGGCTAAGGTGAGGATGGATTTCCTTCAATATGTGCCTATATTACTCGGTTGTTGTGTTTGATAATTGTTGCACTGTTGGTTGTTGCAATTGTTGTGGTTTGATTCGGGATGTTTATCCCAGTGCCTTGGTTGATTTTGGGATGTTTATTCCCATGATTTGGTTTTGGGATGTTTATCCCCGTACGTTGAGTTTTTGGATATTTATCACTGTGTCTTTTTGGTATAAAGTATAATGGAATAAATAATAAAACGCGATAAGGATGTCGATCCTTGGTTTTGGATTGGGATGTCTATCCCAGTGTTTTGATTAGGGATGTTGATCCCTGAGATTTGGTTTTGGATAACGATGATATAATTGTCACGTGGTAGGTAGTGCTATGACTCGATGGTTTAAGACTGTTTTGTGGTGGCCATGACCTGGGTTACTTGTGATAAGCATGTCTATGCTTGGGATGTCTATCCCGTGATTATATTTAGGATGTCTATCCCTGGGTTACTATTTTGGGATGTCGATCCCTAGGCTCTCTTGGTTTGGTCTGGCACCCGAAATATGTTGAGAACCAGGTCTGACCCCTAGCTTATCCGTGACGGGGCCCGGAAAGATAAAATTGGAAATTGGATTTTGTTTAATTCTTTTTGGTCTTGGACCAGTTTTGGGTCGAGTCTTTTGGATTGGTGTATTTTGGCTGTTATGCTTGTTTTCGACCTTGAGTAAGTTATAGTGTTGCATATTGATTGTCTATCCTTCGTCGGTGAGCACTTCGGACTCACCCCTCACCTGCGGGCTTTCATCCCGGAGGTTGAGTTATTTGTGGTTCAGGTTTGATGCATTCCAGACAGGCTGCGGCGTTATCCCTTGGACAGGACTCGGATCCATAGTTTGCATCAGTGTCGCATACAGTGTCTTTGTGAGTTATTAAGTCTTCCGCTGTGCTACTTATTGTTATTGTTGCGCCTTGGGCCGGTTGTGATGTTATTTGATGTTCTCGGGGTTCGGGTGGCGTGTAGTTGTGTTGGGCCGAAGGGCCACTTTCATATTTTTGATTTGGGCTGTTGAGCCAGAGTTTCTGTTGTATACACTGTATGCTGGGCTTGTATAGTTGGGACGTTACAGTTCCGGCACGTGTTTACTATGTACGGTAAATACGGGTCGGGACGTTTCACTAAGTCTCAATTAAATTAGATATACATAACCCCTTAAAACCATTAAATTATGTACAAAACCACACAGAGACTAAAACCAGAAAATACCGTATAAGAGCCGAAGAAGAAATGCGTCTGCCGAACAAAACCCGAGCCTTCGCCGGAAAATTCCCGAGCTCGCCGAATTTCGGTCAACCTCGCCAGAAATCTCCAAAATCACCCAAGAAAACAGACACAACAATTCTGCCATAACCAATCAACATCCAACCATGTTCAACCCAACAACATCCAATTAAATCAACACAAACCCCCACTGATCATTAAATTGTTTTAACCAAAAGAATTGGAGAAAAGAATCCTTACCCGGAGATCTCACAGTCACAACTCAGATCTGTCAATCCGTGCAACCCGATACCACAGCTTCTCTGTTTGGAGAAACAGAACCACCAAAAAAAAACTGGCATTCAGCTCAAGCGAGCATAAAACGAAATTAACGAACTATGGCAGCAAAATCTTACCCGGAAAAAATCACTGCTCAAACCCGAATCTGTCACTGTCCAACCCGTTTTGCAGCCTCTCTGTCCGAGACAACCCCTGCAGCAACAAACACCCAATCCGGTCGAACCACCACCAGCAACCTACACCATCCGCCGCCATCAGCCGATCCAACAACATGAACTCGAACACCACAAACAGCCACCCGCCACCAACACCCACAGCCCGCCGCCGACTACGACACACACAGAACCACACACACACACCCACCAAAACACAAGCACACACCAACTAGGCCATTAACCACCAAAACCCAAAAACGAGAAAAGAAAACAAGAAGGAGAAGGCGTCGAGGCTTACCCGACGAGCAGGAGAGGGCGGCGCGGCGAAGAGAGTGGCAGCCACACTCGGATTGTCTCAGCCCACTCCCTCCTTCATTTCCTGCGGTCGACTGGCGACAATGGCGGCGAAAGTACGACTGTCCGAGAGAGAAAGGACACAGGCGACCGCGACGGCGCAAAGAAGAAGAGATGCTGATGGTGTTGGCGACGAGAGACGAAAGTGAAAAAGTGATGGGTTTTTTGAATAAAATTGAAAAGAGAAGAAAAGGAAAAGATAAAGAAAAGAAGGAAGGATTTGTGGGGTTGATAACCGTAGCCCATGATTCAAGCAGAGAAGATTTCAAGGTGAGGCTCGTAGGGAGAGAGAGAGAGGAAGACTGGGTCGGCGGCGGCTAACGGAAAAGAAAGAAAAAGAAATGAAGGAAAAGAAAAGAAAGGAAAAGGAATAAGTGGATTAGGATTTTGACCCGCCCAAAGCCAAAATGACCCATTTTGGTTTTTGGGCGCGGTCAACCCGCCCATTTAGTCAACCTTTGTTGTTATTATTATTTTTTTCTAACCCAAAACGACGTAGTTTTAATTAAAACTACAATAAACCCTGCGTTTCACCCCGAAACGCGTTTTATATCCGACAAAACCCGATCACGACATAATACCAACATAAAATTAACATTTCCAAGGAAAGGAAGTTTTATTTCCATGACCAAAATCCGGAAATTCCTCAAGGGTAAAATTGGAATAAAAATTCCAAAAATTTTGTAAATTAAAATTACGAAAAACCAGGGCGTTACACATTCTCATAGGGCATCACGTGAAGCTATGCGACAGGTAATGGCATCAGCAAGTGAGGATATGCCTAGTTCTTGAGCAGAGATTTTGTAGTGCTGAAGAAACAGAAAATGTGGATCATTAGTAGGTGTGCAAACTATAAACTAGGTACATAAACCAGATCAATGCACCATCTAACCTTCAGTATTTGCGCTTGATTTGATCTTCCTTCCAACTCCTCTAAATTAATCTCTTTTCCATTTACCAGTTCCGCTACAGCTTTCATCTAACAAAAAAGGTATAATAATACTTTCTCAGATATACCAGCACAATATCAAGTCTAGTGCTACAACCTTTATCAGGACCTCACCTCATCTACTGAAGCATTGAAACGAGCTGCTAGTATATATGTAGTGCTGTCGGAGATCCCACATCTTTTCAAGGATTCCGTAATCTAGGAAAACTTAAGAAAAGGGTATTAATATAAAACAGAAAATTAAGCAATAAAATAAGAGTCATAAGATAGTGAAAGGTGATTACATGTTTAGATCCCGAGTAGTTATAAACAAGTTCAGAATGAAGAGTACGTGTGGTCAACGAATCCCTGGACTTAGCTACAAGTGTTTTATGTGCTGCCGCTAAAAGAGGGAAAACATCTGGGACCTGTCATAAGTAGTTAAGGGAAGTAGCGTAAGAATAATAAACCTGACCGATATCAGTGTATGAGGCTGCTGTTGTAAGTTCATCAATATCAGCATAGAAGGAAGCTTACCAGTGATGCATTCAGAAATGCAACTTCTGGCTCCAGTGTTCCAGCTTGCATTAAATCCAAAAGTGCCCTGCAGGAAAACAGACAGAGGGCCTCAAGTCTGTATCAAAGACTCTTTTTTTCATCGCTGTGTTTTCTTCTTGTACAATTTTTATTTAACCAAGCAGCTTTTAAACAATTACAAAGAAAAATTTAAACCCAAATATGGAATGGAGACTTGTAAGGCTACTCTTCCAGTTTGATGTGGAATGTCATTCTTCTCTCATAATCTAATTGAAGTGCACCAATGGCAATGCAATATTATCATGTGCAGCAATATTGTTCAGCTAAAAACAGCAGGGTAGCAGGCTACTTCTATTGTTGACATCAACTATATGCCCAAATTATAGAACTTTTCCATGGACCGTAGGCTGGAATTAAATACTAGCAGGAGAAACTTCTCAATAAACATAAATTTCTATTGGGTTATCAAAATATAGAACTTTAACAAGTATAACCCAATATCACAACTGAAGAACATCAGACAACAACAACAAGCAGAGAAAGAAGTGATTCTACAGAGATTCTCTTATAACCTCGAACTGCAAGAATACCAAAAATCAGACTTAAACTGAACAGTCTAATTTTCAGTCTGCAACCTAAGTCCTCCAAACCTCTTAAGCAATTCTAAGAACCCAATAATGATTCATGGCTTAAATTCCAAAGATTTTGATTTGTACCCTATTGAAGCACATCCACTGATCAAACCAAAAAAGAAAACAAAATGACTAACGAGGAAAAAGGTAAAAGAGCAGACAAAAATTTATAGAGTAGTTACTTGGAATTGTTGACCTCATCGAAAAGAGCGAGAGAGAGGGTGTTTCCATCATTGATTCTGTAAACCTTCATGTTGCTCTGCTCTACAGAGAAGAAGGGTGGCGCTCCGGCGGGAGGAGAGGAAGAAAAAGAAGGGTGGTTATTAAACCTATCACAAAACTAGGTCGTTTTATTCTTTCAAAAAAATCATGACCGACTGATTCTTTAAAAATTTCGAAAGGGAAAGAAAAAATTGAAATCGCGCCAGGTAGGGATCGAACCTACGACTTTCTGCTTAGGAAACAGACGCTCTATCCACTGAGCTACAGGCGCTTGGATAACAGGTTTAATTTGATTTTCTAAACTATATATTTGTGGAAACTATTAGAAATACATGATCTCAAATATTAACAGCCTGTTCATGTTTTTTTTTTTTTTGATAGAACAGCCTGTTTATGTTGGTTTCAAAAAAAGAAAAATCTTTCTTTTTCCCGAGAAAAAAAAAAAGAAAATAAAGAAGAAAGAGCTTCCTTATGAGTTATGACAGGAAACCAACAAATATATCAAAAATAGGAAAGCAAAAGATATTTTCAAAGAATTTTGAGGAGGTAAAGATATTTTCAAAGAATTTGGAGGAGGAAAGAAAACTAAAGTCAATTTGTTACGTCCTCGTATATAAGCATGCATACACAATGTGTACATCATCAAGCACACATTGATCGATCACTCTAAACTACTTTCTCAAGAACTCTAGTAATTTCATTTCACCACATAATTACTAAGACTTTTTAGACTATTATTACAATCTTGGATCAGTTCTAACAGTCTATGCAAACAACATACATACAGACAATTGACATATCCTATACAATCTTGACCTCAATATTAAATTGACAATTAATACAAACCGTACATTATATTTTGTAGGCCTAGCACCTTGATAAAATTTTATAACATAGCTTCATATTTCCCTGCTCGATCAAATCTGTTTAAACCTAAGTTTTTTTGCTATGATAATTGAACAAAGGGCTGCGCATGGTCCTATTCCTACACCCCCTTCCCCAATTTTTGCAAGAATCGTCAAAGAATTGGAAAGACAATAGAAAGTCATTTTTGACCACTAGGCAACGGAAGTATGACCTGGTCAAGCATGTCCATGGAATTTCAATTGCATTTCTTCTATCTTCAAGCACAGCCCTTGACGTGTCAACCCCCTGATACTAGAATCAGGACATCCCCCAACAATGCCCTATCTTTGTCCCTGCAAAGAAGAAATGAACAAAACTTTTTGCCATTTTTTTCATTCTTCTCGTTTCCCTGGGAGCCTCTTCCCAACCACAATGTCTCTCTCCATCTTCCTCCTTTGGCTCGTTAGCATCCCCCTTTCCGTCCAATCTTTTGCTGCACCTAGAGGTAACATTCATGCCATCACATGCAGGCACCATTTCTTCCTTCTGATCTCCTGCATTTTTTTTTTTTTCTGTCATATGATTAATGTTTCTACACAATGGCATCCCCATGTGATCAGGGGTTCGATCTTTCATATATGTTTTGATTATGGTGCACGGATGAATTAATGCAGGCTATCCAATAAGTTGTGGCTCCTCGAAGGAGGTAATACAAGGCAGCGTCAAATACATCCCAGATGAAGGTTTTGTATCTGTTGGAAACAAGTCAACCGTTAAAACACCAGATGTAATGCCTATATTGTCCACATTGCGTTATTTCCCCGATGCCTCAGCCCGAAGATATTGCTATGAGATTCCGGTTGTCAAGGGACAGAAATTCGTAGTGAGGACAACATATTATTATGGCAATTTTGATGGAGGGGATGAACCACCGGTGTTTGATCAGTTTATTCAAGGGACTAAATGGATCACTGTCAACACCACAGAGGACTTTGCTAATGGAATGAGCTCATATTATGAGATCATTGTAGTTGCCACGACCAAGGAATTGAGTGTTTGTCTTGCAAGGAACGAGCACACTACTTCTAGTCCTTTCATATCAGCTCTTGAAGTGGAGTTCCTTGAGGATTCAATGTATAATTCAACAGACTTCTCGAAATATGCACTAAGCACGGTTGCTCGAAGCTATTTCGGAAGCGATGGGGACACAATTGGGTAGGTAAATCTTCCTTGCACTTCTTTTCCTTCATAATTTTACATCCGCCAAAGTTGTTTTTTGCCACAACAAGACCACATACAGGGAGAGTTGACAATGCTTTGTGAGAATTCTGATGGTGATTGTGTAAACACTTGAGTTTAGTTTTCCAGAAGATCAATACAACCGGTTGTGGCAGCCATTCATGGACCAGAACCCTGTCGTCGAGGCGCATTCCAACATAACCTCTTCAGAGTTTTGGAATTTCCCTCCCCAGCAAGCATTCTCTAAGGCAATCACAACAAGCAGAGGGAAGACACTGAAAGTGCAGTGGCCGCCAGGAGAGCTTCCTAGTACCTTATATTACATTGCACTCTATTTCCAGGACAACAGGACACCAAGCCCATTCAGCTGGAGAGTCTTCAGTGTTTCTGTGAATGGACAGAGTTTTTACAACAACCTCAATGTAACAGCGGATGGAGTGACTGTCTATGCATCAGAATGGCCTCTTTCAGGGCAGATTGAGATCACCTTGAGTCCAGGGGAGAATATACCTGTTGGTCCAATAATCAATGCTGGCGAAATTTATCAGATTCTGCCTTTCGGTGACAGGACTCACACAAGAGATGGTACCCAGTTATTGCTTATCTGTGACTGAATATTCATTATTCAAAATTTCCTTATTTCTCAAGTTTTGGTAATTCTCGGTCTTACATTTCACAGCGAACGCCATGGAAGATTTGGCTAAAAGCTTAGACAATCCTCCTCCTGATTGGGTTGGCGATCCCTGCCTGCCTCACGAAAATTCATGGACCGGAGTCGCTTGTTCTAAAACTAAATTGGCAAGAGTTGTCAGTTTGTAAGTTAACCTTAACTTTCCACCAGCAGGTTGCACATATCTAAACTGTGTGTTACCTCTTTTGCTATTCTTCTAATCAAACCGTAAGCTATGAAAACTCCTCAAATCAATAGGCAACCAACAAAATAAAGAATAAGCATTGTCCCAACATTCAATGCTTCTTTTGTTTTCCAGAGTAAAGGATCATTTCCTTGCTGATTAGGAATTCATTTACTTTGCCGTACGATATGATTATTTGCATGTTGACTATGGAATGTTTCTGTCTCCTGCATTGGATGAAGGAACCTCACAGGCATGGGGATCTCTGGGTCTCTACCCCCGAGCTTAGGCAAATTGACTGCACTTAAAGATATGTAAGTAACAATTCCGTATTTCCTATCCTAAATTCAAAGTTGACCATTTTAATTGGAATGATCTGCTCACAGATGGCTAGGAGGAAATAAACTTTCAGAGACTATCCCAGATATGGGCACACTGAAGGAGTTACAGACTCTGTATGTTACCAAGAAAATATCCTTACTTTCTTTCTACAAGTTTTATCATTTGTTGTACTGATTCCTGCCCCCTACGCTAAAACTCTCTCTGTAACGTTCTGCAGGCATTTGGAGAACAACCAGCTTAAAGGACCAATTCCTGAATCTTTAGGCACACTTCAGAAAATCCGTGAGATGTAATATCAGTTTGATGTTTTGTATCAATTCCTACATCAGCATAATAGTTTCTAACTTACATTGGTTGACAGATTCCTTCAAAATAACTATCTTGAGGGCAAATTGCCAGGCTCACTGCAAAACAGACCCGGCATAAATATTCAGTACGAACAATCCCCATTTTCCCCCTAGATTGGTTGTGTGAAAGATTTCTAGCTTGGTGCTCCCAATTATTTGGTTATACTATTTAATTACACAGATATCCGTAGTTAATCCGCATAATTGCCTTTGCGTTATTTATGATAATGCTTTCACTCCTCTTATAGGGTATCTCCAGGGAATTATCTATCTTCCTGAGTCGACAGAATGGATATGAAGGAGAAGAGAGGAATGATGAGGCTCCTGAACCAGCTCAGGATTTTAATTGGGAAGATTTTGGCCTCAAAAAGATAGCAAGACGATAGGGGAAAGGATGGCTCTTTGGGGAACATCAGAGAAAGATATATCATCTTGATTTCGTTGATTTGATAGTTTCCAAGGATTCTGTACCTGATCTGACAACGTGCACATTGAAATTATGCAAACACTGATGTTGCATTATTTTGAATCTTGCACCCAAGCTAACATTCTGCGTACTAAGATAAAGTAACATATTGCACACTAAGACACATGGAACTACATGATAACCCAACAAGATTTGAGGAGTGAAAGAACGCGGTTTCTTTCTGTGATAAAAAAATATTTATTTTCAAGTTGTGTTGCTAATAGCAACTGATAAATAATCAGTATTCGGTGCAGAAAATTGTTGTTGGCGTGCGATACAGTATATTGTTATCAGAATTCATCCCGGAAAGTTGTTCAATGCAAGCTCCTTTGAGCTCCCGAATTTGCTTGGTTTTTCATAAATACAAACGAAATCCTAACCCCTCGAGAAGAATATATGGTAGTATTGTACTCTTTTTTCCTATTATTATTTGTTATTACAAATGATAAAACGTGCTATACGGATTGCCCACAAAGGCTTAAAACGAGAATGTCCTGTCCTACTCCAAAATATCAGCCCTCGTCAACTAAAATCTTTCTCATGTCGTTGTAACAGTAACAGTTACTGTTTAATGACAAATACAAGGGGGAAAGTGTTGTCCCGACCAAACTAGCTCATTTGTTAAATTTCTTAGCGTCTTAACATCAAAACAGAACGTTTTGCAGCAGAGAAGAGAAGGTAAAATACCTTCAAGAAACGCTGGTGGTCCCAGCCTCCTCCATATCCAAATATCCCGGAAGAGAAACCCAGGAACCAAAACTCCGCCAGTTCCCAACTTCCCATCTTCAATGTCCGAACTCACCAAATCATTGTCCTAATTTCTAATTAATACTATCACTCTTATCTCTTTCTCCCACTTTGACCCAAAACCCAGCAAATGCTCCCCATAAACCCAAGCTCCTTCCTCTTCCCTTCAAGACCCACCACCCCTCTCCTCCCCCAACCCACCAAAACCACCCTCCGCTGCTTTGCCGCCGGTGACGTCCCGCTCAGACCCACATTCTCGCGGTGGTTCCGGTTCACATCCGCCGTGTCGGACGCCGGAAGCATCCGGGTTGGGCAGGAATCCGAGGGGAGGAGAACCACACCCGCCGTGGATGAGAGGACCAGAGTGAATGCTCAAGAGAAGAAGTGGAAGAGGATCACGGAGAGCTCTTTGGCCGATAACAGAGATGCCCTCCCTCTCCCTATGACTTACCCTAACACCAAACCCTGCTCTTCCGAAGAGATTGATAAACGATTGCGATGCGATCCCGAATATGAGGTTCCTTTTTATCCCTTCGATTTCGTCCCTAGACGTATCAGTCTCTCTGTATTTGATGTGTAGTATAGTTGTACTGGTTAATTTGAGCTTTTACTGTTTTATTAGATAAAGGTCTTCTTTCTTCTTCCATTTCTTATCGGCCAATCAGTGAAGTTAACTTTAGCATGAAAATAGGCTTCTTTATTAGCCACTGTTTCATAATCTCTGGTTATTTACAAAATGATAGCATATCATGTTAATCATGATTAGTGGACTGAAATTATCTAAAACAAAGTATTTTTCCATCCTGTTCTGGGCAGTTAGACCGGGATGTTTGTAGGCTCGATATGGTTGAAACAATTTAAAAAGTAGTTCCTCTGGCATTGGTCACTTTGAAGAAAGCTCAGCAAACGAGTGTTAGGTTTAAGCGTTAAAAGATTGTGCTACGTTGTGCAGTATTTCATCTTTATGTGGCCATTGTTTATTGCTGGCATATTACTTGAATCAATCTAACTTTTTGCAGGATTGCAAACCAGTGGTTTACGAATGGACTGGAAAGTGTAGATGTTGTCAAGGGTCCGGACTTGTCGACTATTACAATAAAAAAGGGAAAAAGATTGTCCGCAACTGTGCACCTTGCCTTGGAATTGGTATCTTCTTATTCCTCTTCATTTGCTTCGTTAGTCAGACAGAAACTTAGTAGGTTTTTAATTTGGTACAAACAATGGAAATGGTGGTATGGACTAAAATCCATCGAACACTGAACATAATTTGCTCAAGCTGGACTTTTATTTTCTTTTCAACATGTATCAATGACAAAGGACTTTTGAGTCTTTGGCAAAAAGAATTTCCAGCTCTAGCAGTTCTATTCAGTTTCAAGCAAACAATCCTTTGAATCTTTCCTAGGTGCTGAAGTGATTTTTTCTGGAAAATCTTGAATCTATCATGGAGGTTTATTGGTTTTCGTTTTTCTTTTTTAACTTTGATAGATTTTGGTAATGAATAATATATGTCTATAAGACTGTGAGCGGAATGAAATGCTTGGGTAAATAACTTTTCGGATATTTGGGCTATCAAGATGCTTAGGGGTTGTAATTTGTCCTTTGGGAGTTGGGGTTTTCTTTTGTGAGAACACTTACGGTGATTTTGGACCATGTTGATGCTCCTGGAATCAGAATTCATGAATCTCTTTATTGTCACTCATATTGTCTGTATGTCATATATGAACACACATATACTTCAGTTGCTGAACTACGACTGGTATGTGGATGTGCATGACCGCTCAAAAGTTGGCATTCTCGAATGTTATTTTCATTTTAGAGGAATAGTCGCTACTATGAAATATTGAAAAGTTTCTACTTTGGTGATTCCCTTATGTGTGCCTACGCCTGAGGAAGTGGGTATTATGGGTTGGCTTTCCCTTTCCATCTTTTTCAAAACCTTACGTGTCATAAAAGTTGATATTCTCATAGTTTTGGTGCATTGGAGGAAGGTTAAGAGAATGGAGAATGCTGAGCACAAGTCGAGTAGGTTTTCCTTCTATCCTTCCTGAACCAGATGCATATTAGAAAACTTTGTGGGGGGTAAAAGAGTCCTTATGAGAGTTGCAGTAAGGAATTGTTGTCTGGGTAGTCCACAAGGGTTAAAGTTTATCAAAATTTGCAGTAAGTTTGGTATGTGGCCTTTTTGTTAGCCTTACATGTATTTGGTCTTTGTCCACCTTATATCACATTATGTTTCGAATTGTTTTGTCACAACAAATTAGTTTCTCACACAAGCTTCTTTTCAGTACTGTTAACACTAGATATAAAGATTTCTGCTTTGCTGTAGCAATTTTTAGAACTAAATATTGGAGTTTAACATTCACATTCTTTTTGTTGCAGGATATGTGCAGAAAATAACAGCTCGCAATGACATTAATATTATGGAGGATTTGGATAATGGAAAACCACCATGAGCCAAGACGGTTTCATTCTTACCGTAACTTGGCAAGACATAGATCTGCTGCGCTGTTAACATTTTTTCTTGTTGACAGCTATAGAGAAGAAGCAAAAAGAACTTTCTCTAAGGGATAATTTGTATAGTCAACAGAAAGAATTAATTGTAACTTCTGCTAGAATGTATTCTTTTCTCATTATTCTGTGATTATCTGTAACCACAGCATTGTTCTTTGCTATCTTAGATGTCACTCTAAAATCTTTTGTGTATTTACCTGCAACTTGTAAGGAATAAAGTGGACCTTTTCGAATGACCAAACTTTGAAACAGGATAACGTTTCTTGTGTCCTAACTCCTAGAAGGGGTGTAAGGATTCTTTTTTTCTTTCTTAAAAGTTAAGGTATAATGTTTCAAAGGCATCAGGAATATATGCTGTTTTAGCACTGAAGCAAATGGCCTTGTATTTAAGTTATCGCCTGCTGCAAAGAAGGGCATTGGAGTCCACAGATATGTCGAATATTAGCTTTCTAGAGTTCCAATACAAGCTATCAAGAAACAAGTATTTGCGTAAGCCATCCCGTTTGTTCTCTTCCCGAGACAGGCAGATCTCCTCCAGCTTAGCGAAAACTTTCCAGCCAAATTTGAGAGAGATGAGGGAAGTTTTTGATAAGTTTGATTCCAACAAAGATGGTAAGATTTCTCAGCAGGAGTACAAGGCTACCATGAGGGCTATGGGACAGGATCCTGCAGTTGGAGAAGTGCCAAAGATATTCCGGGTTGTTGATTTGGATGGAGATGGGTATATTGACTTCAAAGAGTTCTTGGAAGCGCAGAGGAATGGAGGTGGAACTAGGACCATGGACATTCAAAGTGCTTTTAGAACATTTGATGCAAATGAAGATGGAAAGATAAGCGCAGAGGAAGTCATGCAAGTCTTACGAAGGCTAGGCGAACGATGCAGCCTAGAGGATTGCCGGAAAATGGTGCGAGCAGTGGATGTTGATGGCGATGGCATGGTTAACATGGATGAGTTCATGACCATGATGACTCGCTCTATGACACCAGAGTGAAAAGGGGCTTGTTGTCCCGGGTTTACAAGCTTTTCTGTCTGGAATCCTTTTTGTTATGTTTTTTACCCGATACAGATCAGAAATCCTTGTATGATAATTAGCACTCACTATGGTTTGTGCTTTTATGGTATAGTGTATTATAAAATGTTTTTTTTTTTAATTATCTTTTGCTTTCATCTCCAGCTTTACTCATTTCTTTTTCTTTTTTTTAAGAACTGGTTTCTAGTTACACTTTGTTACACACAATTATATAGGAAAAGACCTAAAAAATTACAATAACACAAAACTTATATTTAAATTAGGCCAAAATTTTAGAAGATAAAAAAAAGGTTCACTCAAGAATACTATTCAAAACCTTAAGATATTATGAAAATTTCTACAATTTAATACATATAATTATATAAAAATAATTAGAATATTGGTTTAAAATTTTGGAAGATAAAAAAGGATTTCACTTGAAGTTACTATTCAAAACCTCAAGATCTTTTTATATATAGTATATACTAGTCGAATGCCCGCGCGTTGCTGCGGGATTTTGGATTTCTAGCTTATCAAACATTATTGTTACTCTGAGGATTATTTTTTTGGATTGTTATTCTTAGGATTTCTAACCAAAATTCTTCCTTAAACAAAGGACTAATATGAAGAGCATTACCTATAGTACTACTACTATTTTATATATATATATATCACTACTACTTTTATTCAAAAAGGCAAAAAATTGGATTTTTTTTTTCCCAAGAGTCATGTAAATTGGATCCCCAGGGAACAAAGGGAAACAGATGAAATGGTAACAGAAGTAAGAGGTACTGAAACCAAAGAAAACCATTAATTAAAGAACGGAAAAAATAAACAAATAGGTTTTTTTTTTTATGAAATATTATGATTGTATTAAAGCTCCAATACTGGAATACAATCAAAGAGCCTTACAATATCAGGACGTGGCTCCTCAATCCAAAACATATCTTTAGTACCATGTACTACTTGAACTAAGTCATCTGCAACACTATTTGCTTGTTTTTTATCTTGTCATTAACTAAGATAAAGGAACACGACAGTTGACGAATATCTTTCAATATAGTTCCAAAAGGAGAGTCATCAGCAACATAGGCTAAGGAGACCATCATTCAATTGCATGCAATCTGATTCAACTACCAAGGAGAGGAAACCAAAATTTAAAGCAAAAAATAAACCTTCTCTTAAAGCAAGAGATTCTGCAATTAAAGGAGTTCCACTTGAACCTGAAGTGCAGCTACATGCAGCCATGAACGACCCCTCATGATCACGAACAACGGCCCCAAAATAAACAAATAGCCAAGTGAAGTATCTCTCTTGAAATGCTTAAAAATAATGATTAACCATCACTGCTTAAAAGTAATGATTAACCATCACTCTAGGAAGTAAGAAGAATAGCTCATTATTATGGTGATGGAGGGCAGAAACAGGTTGAAATTGAAAAACATCATAATAAATGTAGTACACTAAACATGGTTTCTTTATTATGCAGCAAATAAGTAACAGCAACAAACAAAGAAGGTGAAGAAACTCTATGACTTACCCGTGTGTGTGATAGCGGCAGCGTGAAGTGTTGAAATAGATGGAGGAGGCAATTACTTTCCTTGTGTTCTGACCATAATTGTCTGGTCTACCCCCTCTCCTCCACAAATGTCTGTCTATTAATTATGCTTTAAAGCAGTTTTACCAGACATGTTAGAACTATCTTTTAATGTAGGAATTTGGCTAAAACGGACTCTTTCAATTTGGATTCTCTATTATGGCTATGAAGTTATCTCCTCTTATCTAATTTCTTAAGCATGAACTTTAAGACCAAGATAATATCTAGGTGTTGATGCCTTCCACTTCACAACTCTTCTTACTTTTAGCCAGGTGTATTGCATTCATGCAATTGAATTAGGAAATAAGGTGGAATTATATTAAGAAAAGAAATTGAAAGTAGTTACATCTACAGAACAACACGCGGCCAGTTTCAATATACCGTGGAGTTAAACTACAATCTATGCTTGATAAGAAAAATCAATATTATAATCAAAATATATGGGGCCATTTGTGGAATTAAAAAGTTAATGAGGATATACTTGGAATTTCAGTCGGACTCATGGAGAGTCCGTTCTCTTTTAGTTTTAGTAAGATAGTATAGATAGTTTCCTCAATCTTCTAATCACAGAAATTCGAGAACAGTGTATACATATAATATAATTATTAATTAAGGTGAGATTAATCAGCGATGAAGCAAAAGAAATTTTTTTTGTTACAATAAATTTCTATAGGCCAGCTGTGGAACAGGTCTTCAAGAGTCTAAGTACATATTGTAATTTCTTTTGGTGTTTTATTACTTAACTTCTTAACAAAAAAAGATATTACTAGCACAATTTAGCTAATAGACAAATCCTAATCAAGAAAAATATATCCATAATCATCACCGTCACCATTTTAGTGGCAGGCAAAAGGCAAATTATTTGGTAATCCTAGAGTTTGTTTACAAAGACGTAAGAAAAAATACGGAAGAAAATGGGTAATGGAAAAAACAATTTTTTTTTGAGGAAAAAACAAATTTAAAAGATTAAGAATACCGAAGAAAATGGGTAATGCAAAAACAAATTTGAATAATCAATTTTCTTGCTAAAACAAGCGCGGGGTTTTCCTCTTAAAAGAAAAAGAAAACACCCATTCCCTTTATATATTAGCGCCTCTATTAATTACCCGCGAAACTCAACATTTAAAAGACAAGCACCGCCAAAAAGCATCGAATTCACAATCCCAGTAACACACTCGCTCGAGATCTCTCCCATGGAAGACGAGGAAGAACAGGAACAAGAACAAGAAGATGAAGAAATCATTTCCTCGTCCGATCCCTCCGATTCTGGCGACGATTACTGCGCCGAACTCGAAGACGAGGACGACGGTGACGGCGACAACGAAGCTGGCAGCAAGCATCGCCGCGCTGCGTCACCTAGACCGTCCGATGAATATCGCAAGTCGAAGAACGTGGACGCTCTCCTCAGGTACTAACTAAACGAGCAACTAAATGAACTTCGTTAAGCCATCTCTTTCTGGTTCTCATTTGTGTTGTTACTTGGCAACCGAAGATTTAGGGTTTAATTTCGAGTTTATTTCCTTTTTCTTTTAATTAACCGATTGGGGATGAAATAATTACTCTTACGGTTGCGGTTTGTGTTCAACAGAGGAAGTCTTGTGGTGAAGAGGCAGTCATTGATTCCTCGAGTTCTTTCGGTGACGGAAGGCGCGGCGATTTGTAGGAAGCCGTTTAAACCGCCGTGTTCCAGCGGCTATGGCGACGGGAATGAGCAGCTTACGCGGCGCCTATGGGCTCGTAAGCGGTTTGTTCCATGGGGTTCTTCGACGCCGGTGCTTGTTGCAGTACCGGACAGATTTAATGGGGGGAGCTCCGGGAAAGAAGATGTGGAGGAAAGTGTGAGCTTGCCGCCTGGTATTGAGCCTTTAGTGCTTTGGCAGCCTGAGGAGAATGACGACGGGGCTTCGAATTCAGTTCCAATAACTGTCGATTCGTTGCTTGTTCGGTTTCTTCGTCCCCATCAAAGGTAAAAATGTTTGTAGATATGCTTCCATGGTTAAGAAAAATGTTGACTCCATGTTATGAGCCTTACCTAATGGGTGGTCTATTTGCAGAGAGGGGGTGCAGTTCATGTTTGAATGTGTTTCGGGAATGTATAGCAATGCCAATATAAATGGATGCATTCTGGCTGATGACATGGGGTAATAGTCATCTTTCATTGGTTAACATTGTGAAGTTGTATTCGTGATGTTGCTTTCTGTTGTCGTTTCTGGGCTATCCTATCCAGTTTTGATCTTTGCTTTGGTTGTCGGCTTGGCAGTTTGGGAAAGACATTGCAGTCAATCACATTGCTTTATACTCTTCTTCGTCAGGGGTTTGATGGGAAGCCTATGGTTAGGAAGGCAATAATTGTCACCCCAACTAGTCTTGTAAGTAACTGGGAGGCTGAAATCAGAAAATGGGTTGGAGAAAGAGTTAAGCTTGTAGCGCTCTGTGAAAGCACAAGAGATGATGTTGTCTCAGGAATTGATAGTTTCGCAAGCCCTCGCGGTTTCTTGCAGGTAAAAGTTTGCATTATTGTTCTGTAATTCTGTTGCAGTAGGCTGATGTTCAACATATTATTAGGTATTGATTGTTTCATATGAGACTTTCCGGATGCATTCATCAAAGTTTAGTCACGACGGATCTTGTGACCTTCTCATTTGTGATGAAGCTCACAGGCTTAAAAACGATCAGACTCTAACAAACCGAGTAAGCTGCAGATTCTTTCATTTATATATTTTTTTCTGTTCTTGTTTATATTCTGCTAAATTGGGATTATTGCACTTTTATTATTTTCTTAATCATTCCTCTGGGACAGGCACTGGCTGCACTCTCATGCAAACGCCGCATTTTGCTATCAGGAACTCCAATGCAGGTGAGGCATCTGTACATAATATTTTGCTAATGTTCAGAATCTTTTTCATATATGGGGGGCTATTCTACATTGTCTGCCCTGCAGAATGACCTTGAAGAGTTCTTTGCAATGGTTAACTTTACGAATCCTGGAATTTTGGGTGATGCTGCTTATTTTCGCCGCTATTATGAGGTGAGCTGTTATATTGCCAATTATATTTTGGATGTAAGGTGTGGTTAATAAAGTTTATCCTTTTGGCAAACCTTTTCATTTGCTTTGGTTAGGATTCTGTGATGCTTGATAGATAGAGCTGGGAAGAACATATTTTCTATTGATTGTGAGAAGATATAGTAACATGAATTCATCTTGATATTTTATAAAGAGTTTGATTTTCCTATTGAGGAACCTTAGTGGCTAATGCTTTGTTGTCAGATGAACATTATGAATGCATTTTAAGAACCTTAGAATCAGAGTAGGTCACTTCTTTTTTTTTTATGATGCCAATGGTATTTTTCATACATGATTGAGTTATGGGCTTAACGGTTTAGACTTAGTAACAAGGTTTCATGAAAAAGAAAGACTTAGTAACAAGCCTGATTCATTCCGTTCCGTTTTGGTTCCACTGAAAATCTTATGTTGTTTTCCATTTTGCATGATCATGTCTGAAGGCACCAATTATTTGTGGAAGGGAGCCAACTGCCACTGAAGAAGAGAAGAAGCTTGGTTTTGAGCGATCAGGAGAACTAAGTGCAAAAGTAAATCAGGTATTTTTTTTTCAGTTGTGGAAGCTGGCTTTCTTGAGAATTCTCTTCATCTCTTCGGCCGTTTCTAACTCTTATACATAATTGTAAACAGTCTCTGCGTAGAAAACATTTTTGACAAAATGAAAGCATTGCTCTATTCTTTCTCCTATTTACAGAAATATCTTTTTGCAGTTTATCTTGAGAAGGACCAATGCCTTGTTATCAAACCATCTGCCACCAAAGGTATGTCCCTATAGTGATTTTTTGGGAGGCCATTTCTACTGTTATAGCTGTTCAATATGTAGGTCTAGATGTCATCATTCATCAGCTCATACATTATGTTTGGACTCTGGAGAAACTTTGTCCTGTAAATCACGATTTTCCTTGCAGATAGTAGAAGTTGTTTGTTGCAAATTGACTCCTCTTCAGTCTGAGCTGTATAACCATTTTATACATTCCAAAAATGTAAGCTTCCATTCTTAGTAAGTGGTTATATAACTTAAATTCTGCATTAGAATTCGGAGGATGGCAGGATGATGGTTCTGTTTCTCACGTTGAAACTGAACACAGGTTAAGCGGGCAATCACTGAGGAGGCAAAGCAATCAAAGATTTTGGCATATATTACAGCTCTTAAGAAGCTCTGCAACCATCCAAAGGTATAAATTTTTCTGGAAGTAATTATCTTGGGCCATTTCCTTGATTTCTATTTGTCTTTTCATCCAGAGATAGGTTTCTAGATGATTAGTTGAGCCTCTCAGGTGTTGTCTTTGCATTTCATATGGAAAACTACGGTTAGCTTATAGTTATGCATTTTTAAGTTTGGACCTGCAGGCTTCTTCATTTCGGAAAGAGAGATTATTTAGTTGACACCTTGAACTATTACGGCTGTTTATGAAATTAATGAATTGACATATATATCTTTTTACGACAAAATATGAGTTAAAATGTACTACTGAGAATTATGGAGATTGACTTTGTGGAGCTTTTCATCAAATATTTTTTCCTTTTGTAACAAAAAGGATTTTCAAACCTGCAGCTACGAAATAATGGAGAACTTGCCAACACTACGAATCTTGAGCCTGTCCAGTTAGAATGGACTGTTTGCTAAAGTCTTTTAATTCGATAGTGTTTGGCTGGAACTCCAACAAAAAACTTTTTGATTCCTATATGTGTTTTGCGCTAAAACTGTGGGTTAATCAACGGCAAGAGTCTGTTTCTCAGTGATACGACAGGAAGTCTTAGTGTGGTGGATTGGGGAAATGCTTAACGTAGTTCCTTCTTCGTGACTGAAAGTATTCCATGGCATGAGATTATGTCACAAGTTTTCGAGAGGTGAAGCACGTGTCTGTGTAGTATGATAGTAGGGACTATCGCATGTATTAGACCTAGTCTGCATTATATTCTTTCATTGACTAAAAATAAGTCTGACCTGTCTGTCGTCTCATATCTTTTTGGTTTAAAACTGAACCCTCAATGGTTCAGGAGTATTTTCACTCTAATGAACAATAGTTTATCCTTCCAGCTAATCTATGATACCATAAAAAGTGGAAGCCCAGGAACTTCAGGGTTTGAGGATTGCATACGCTTTTTCCCTCCAGAAATGTTCTCCGGAAGGTAATTGACGAGCTCATTTATTTGGTTCATCTTACACAGATTTGATGCTTAGCTCTGTCAGGATTTTCATTTTTTTTTATTATTGCTAGATCTGGGTCATGGACTGGTGGTGATGGGGCTTGGGTTGAGCTGTCTGGTAAAATGCATGTCTTGGCCCGGTTGTTGGCCCATTTACGTCAGAGAACTGATGATCGAATTGTTCTCGTCTCAAACTATACTCAGGTAGCTTGGGCACTCCTTTTTCCCTTTTTATGTGTCTTTAGGCACTCTTTCTTGCTAATTAAAGTTATTTGCCAGAGAGCAATCGGCTGGTTTAGTTGGTTCTCCTTTAAGCAAGAGGTTAAGGACTAGGGCCCTCTCTCTTCTCGCTTTGTTACATTGAAAATTCAGTAGGAGTAACTTAACGATCGCGGTATCAAGTTTTGGCGTGCGTTTCTATTTGGTACCACATAAGGTGACGGCGTCCTCTCAGGGACGCTGGTGAAGCACTCTCAGTAAACCATAAATTGCTTAAGAGTTATAGATATTCAAGTAGACACTATAGACATCTCTGTTGTCATTGCTTGGACCTGTCTTAGAAAGCAGGAACCACCTGTGCAATAATTGAATCTTGACATTGGTATCTAATTCAGTGTTTCTGCACTAGCTGACTCATGAGTTGGCACAATCTAAACCATTAATAAAATCACTCTCTGCTCTCTGGAGCAACTTTTAGGTTTAGGTTTGTAATTTATGCTTTTAGCTTAGAAGAAGATGTTTGTTATCTTTCACAACTTGATGTCACTAAAGCTATTCCACTAATGGAAGCATTATTGACTACATGGGAAAGTAAATCAGCTTTTCTATTCACTCACTATATTTATTTTTTCTTTCATGCAATTAGACATTGGATCTATTTGCTCAATTGTGCCGTGAAAGAAGATATCCACACATAAGGCTTGATGGAACAACATCAATCAGTAAAAGACAAAAGTTGGTTAATCGCTTCAATGATATGTCCAAGGTATGGACTCTCATTGTTGATGTTTCTGCAATCAAGTATTTGATATCAGCCCTGATGTGTGCATTGTAACTCAACACTGGTAGGATGAGTTTGTGTTTCTCTTGAGCAGCAAGGCTGGTGGCTGTGGACTAAATCTTATAGGTGGTAATAGACTTGTCTTGTTTGATCCTGACTGGAATCCCGCCAATGACAAACAAGTAATTACAGCTAAACTTCTCATGCAAAATCTTATAACGTGAAAGCTGGCATGTTGACCAACATGATGCTGATTATAGCCATTTCTGATCTCTGAATAGGCTGCTGCAAGAGTTTGGCGAGACGGACAAAAGAAGAGAGTATTTATCTACAGATTTTTGAGTACAGGAACCATTGAAGAAAAGGTGTTGATGAGAAGCAATCTTGTTGATATCTTTACTATGTTACGTATCATTTGAGCATTTCTGTGATACTTAGGGGACCCACAGTTGGGCTTTTGTTTCTCTTCCCTGGACAACCACTGGGAAATATGCGATTCAGTTGGCTTAGTTTGTATATTTTTGTAGGTTTATCAACGTCAAATGTCAAAGGAGGGGCTTCAAAAGGTTATTCAGCATGAACAAAGTGATAGCACTGCAGCACAGGTTCTTTTCTTTGTCTACTTTTTGACACTGCAAGGTGAAGTTTGGTCTTATATATACATGGTATTTGACGGGCAGGGGAACTTTCTTTCAACCGAAGATTTGCGGGATCTGTTTACATTCCATGAGAATGCAAGGTAACTGTTGTTACTTGAACTTGAAATTGCTGCATATATCGCCAGTTTTATGGTACAATTATTCAGAGGGCCTCATATGTTTTTGTTACTAACTTGCATGTTAAAACTTAATAAGTTTTCTAGATGCAGCTTTTAATGGAAATTGTAGTTTCAAATTCCATCTTCCTCTGAACATCGTCAATTGTTCTGCGCAGGTCTGAAATTCATGAAAAGATGAACTGTGCTCGTTGTCAATCTTATAATGAAGGGATTGACAATATAGAAGATGGAGGAAAATCAACAAAAGAAAGCTGCATCTCTGTTCAAGAGGTGTTTGATATTGGTGGATTTGCGGAAATTGCTGGATGCCTGCATAAGCTGAAGAGCTCAGAGAAGCAGGTCAGTTATAGTGAAAAAGATGTGCAATACACTCATTTTCTTCATGTGATGTCTCTGATTTGTCATTACATTCTCTTTTGAGTCTTGCTTCAGGTAGGAACGCCTCTGGAAGAGGATTTAGGTAGCTGGGGACATCATTTTCACTCCGAGTCGGTGCCCGATACTATCCTGCAAGCTTCAGCTGGTGATGAGGTGTGCCAATACTTAACCAAATCTGGTTTTAGTATTTTGCCGCAAAAGAAACTTATTAGGAGTTTAGTGACAAACTATATTCTGCTTGATAGATGCAAGTCCTTAGCCTGATTAAATTAAAGCTGAAGACCTGCAGCATAAATAATGGAAGTCATGTCTGGCATCTCCTTCTCTTAACTAATACAGATGCTAAAAATTTTAGAGATACATGTGCTCTGCCATGCGCTTTGATTCCTAAAAGTTTGCTCTTCTTCCCTTCTTGTGTCTTTGGTTGTGGAACTGTCAAGTGTCAACTTAATCCACCAGACTTTTGGGGGGAGGGACGAAGGCCTAACAGTTTGTTTGTCTTATTGTGATAGTTGCATTTATTTATTTTTGTGCTTTGCACGTTTCTTCGAACATATTTCTGTTTTTGTTGCCCATCCGGATCCGACCCAGGTCACATACCTAGCTGTGATGGGTGAGTCTCCGGATGAGGATTTTATGCATACACAAGAGGTTTCAAACTCGTAACCTGCTTAAACAGAAGCTAAGTTGCTTACCACTCGGACCAACCCCATATTGGTTTCTTAGAACATTGTTATTTGTATACTACTAATCCAACCATCTTCCGTGCCTTATGTGGCATTAGCTGTGGGATCTCCATCGCTAGTACTGACTTGACCAGGCTAGTCCCAAGCTGTGAGAGATTGTCAGAGGAAAGAGATACAAGGATAAGCTTAGTTGCAAGTTAAAAGAACAAAAAAGATAGAAAGCATTCAACCATTTTGATTTTTTTTTAAAAAAACACCATTCAACCATCTTCCCAAAGGGAGTATCTTCTCATTTAAATTTATTTTTTAATAAACGTTCATTTATATCTGATCGCGGCCACTAGATTCCTCCCCTTGTAATTTCTATATTTTCCATTTTCAAGGTAGAAGCATAAGTGTAACATTCTATGCTATTGCAGGTCTCATTTGTCTTCACAAACCAAGTTGATGGAAAGCTTGTACCAGTTGAAGCAACGCCAAGTCCAAAAATGCAGGGGATAGCACGAAACCAGACACAATTTGGCAAAGAAAATCTGGACCTTAACTCAAAGTTTTCTCGGCATCAGAAACAACAACAATCTATTTCTCCTGTAGGAGATTGTATGAAGGCAGCATTATCTGCGTCACTTAAGCCTTTGCTAAAACCAACTATGAAACGTATGAGAACTTCTTTAAAAGAAGCAGCAAATGGAACAGTAAAACCTAAACTCTCCTTTGGGAATCAATTACCTTTAAGCAGAACATCACGCTCCATTGTAGAACATGATGACGATTTTGAGTAAAATTTTGTGATTCAAAGGAAAGAAATTTACTTTTTGATGTGAAGTGCTTATCCAGATCGGGTTATATCAAGCTGAAAGTTTCTTGCAGCATGAAATGGATTGACGAAAAAATTTACTCTGATTGTTTTTCTCCTTTTCCTTTCTTTTTTTTTTTCTTTGCCCTTTTTATTCAACTGTAGTAGTTGTCGTTAATTGATTGCTGATGATCTGGAGCTAGCATCTAGCCTTTCATTGTTAGGTCGGTCCCGAAATTTGTCAAGGTATGCCTAAAGGGAGTAATAGTTGGGGGGATGTAGACCCCGAGTTGTCTCGAGTGAGATATTCGCAATTGTATAACGTATAATGCTATTTTTAAAAACCAGGGATACACATGGCTTGTGAGCTGAAGTCTTAAACAAAGAGATGAAACTCACGAACTTCATGGCAGTACCATCATGTGAAGCACCTAAAATGGCCTAGCCTACCCGTCTATTCTTTTGTTTTTTTATTGTAGAGTCACCATTTCCTATTATAGCAAACTGGGGAGAATGATGGCTGTGACGAATTTTGTGCAACATACAAAGCACCCAAAGTAACTAAGAGCTTTTCTTTCAGATCTAACAGTGTAAAACGTGCTTAGAGTTGAACAAAAACCTTAGATGGATTCCATTCGACTAAGAAAAGCAGAAAAGACAACTCTGTTAACAAGATGGGAGACCAATGGGCGACAGTATCCTTAGCCTAAGTTTTTTCTCTGCGAGAACCCATGAAGCAAGTCCAATGTCTTTGGGAATTTTCAAAGCTTCTCTACAGTTGGGTCAGAATCAGCCACTTGTCCAAAACCTGCTTGGCCAATCATAAGAAGTTCCCTTTGCCATTTGGATGAGAGTTAACCATGTGGATGTCAATAGCCAAATTCAAGCGAACGGAACCAAAATTTGTTTATCAGTCATGAGTGACAAATAGTCAAACCAAAGACATAAAATAGGTTTCCTGGTTTCAATGTTTGGGAAAAAGAGTTGAGAGAACCCTTTTCTTTAATTGGAAGAGTTGAGGTAGCTTGGTTTCAGTAGTTAGTGGATAACAATGAAACCACTTCAAGTCCACATGGGGGTCACAGCGAGTAGCTTGACAAAA
Source organism: Turnera subulata (assembly GCA_028386065.3). Classification (NCBI taxonomy): domain Eukaryota; kingdom Viridiplantae; phylum Streptophyta; class Magnoliopsida; order Malpighiales; family Passifloraceae; genus Turnera; species Turnera subulata. The sequence goes on along the minus strand of JAKUCV010006804.1, from coordinate 15,826 downwards.
GTGGCGATCAAAACATAAAAAATAGATCCAGTAAGTAAAATCACTAAATCACCCATTTTTGATCTAGTAAATCACCCGTTGTAGATGAAAGAAAGTTGTGTTCAAAAAAATGGTACCGATGTCTGAATCACTCTTGCACATCAACTTCCAGGGAAACTATGTGTCTCTATTATACTTGCAAGAATGGTGCAAGTAGGCTAAGAAACCTTCCATCGCAGTATCAGGCTATCAGCTGCACATACTGTTAGAGCTAACTGTAGTTGGTATGGTCAGGGAACTAATATAATTAATAGTCAAAATTATCATAAAATCCTTTTAAAATGAGAGATAACATGTCGGCATAAAAAAGAAAGCAACGTGATTTGGATCCATCAGGCAGAATAGTGGGGACAATGTGGTTTTTCCTGTTTGTCAAAGCATCACTTGTATGAGAAGTAAACATATCCATGAGTGTCAATAATGCCATGCAATTCAAGAGATGCTTTCAGTGGGCTCTAATCTAGTATTATGATGTGCTAAAGCATTTACATATCCAAATGTTTAACACAAAGCGACAAATCCAGGTAACATGAGATGTCTACAAAGCATGTGCGTTAAAACAAGCTCGCTTCTATATAAATGCAAACATCTTCATGTGGATTTTAACCCAAGCATGAAAAGAAACAACTTAAAAAGACTCGGTCTGTATTTGCTTGAATAGAATTAATGTGTGCTTAGAAATGTTTAACAACGAGCAGAACTGCCTATACACTTCTTCTATGGATCCAAGGATCTCATTCTCAAATGATTTTGTAGATACAAAACAGGCTATCAAGTACGAGAGCAGCTACAGAGAAGCACCAGTTTCCTCGGATTTCGAGTTCTCTGTCAAAAACTACTTCATGATCCCTGCAGATGAAGTCTTCTTTAAGGGCATGGTGTTGCCTTTGAAGGATGACTGCACCAACCAGCTTCGCAAAACGACTTTGCGGGACGAATTACTTGTCGATGATGATGAGTTGCCTGGTGTACAAAAGAGTTCTGGCTGGTGGAAAGAAAGGTTAGGCTTGAAGAGAAGTCACATTGTACCTAAGAAGAGTGACAGAAGTAATGGTGCTTTGGAAAAAGTAGTTGAAGACAAAAGGCCTGCTTTTGCTCTCAAAGAGAGGCTTGCTAACAGCAGAAAACAGGTAAGAAAGATAAAATTTTGTTTCTTTATCAGTTACTAATTCATGCCGTAAGTAAACCAGAAGCAACGATCATTAGAAGTTGTCTAATTATGGTTTCTTTGCTCCCTGCAGGAGGCAGGCTTAATTGAAGGAGGTGTCTAATCCTGCGCACTGTAAAGAGCATCGGAAGATTTTTTTTCAAGGCACCGAAAATTTTCCTTATCATTACTAATTTTGTTGCACTGCCAGAACGCATGAGGATGTTTTGCTTAACTTCATTTTTTTCTCTTAATTATTTTTGCTGAATTTGATTCACCATTCATCTTGAGTGACTTAACAAATGGTGAGTAGTACTACTCCAAATTCCTATTTAAGTATGACGCATCTCCTATGCGCTCACCTTGTAGATCTATTTGGCTGTTCTGTCATGTAAAAATGTTTAAGGTTTTCCATATCGATTGATCCAATCTATCCTCTTGCAATCTTAATGTAAGTGCTTCCACGAATATTGATGGTTTTGTGAGCTATTTGTTGAACTGGATATAAAACTTGGTTGAAAAAATTCTGACAGGCTAGCGCTTCAACTCTTACTGCCTCACAGACTAATGATATAACAGTACAAAGCGTAGTTGCTTATCTACTTTTTTTGCCAGAAATGTGAAATATATTGATCAATAAGCTGAACACAGAGTAAACGTTACATTATCACAGACCAAAACGTAATGTAACGAGCACAACAGAGTCCAGCACTGCTTCTGCCCGGGATGGAGATCCACCTTTTGACACAAGTTAGAAGGCACTGCAACTCCGTAAATACTTCACACTGTGGAAACCTCATGATAAAGAGAATAGATTACATACTCTTTTTATTTATATCTTCAAATTGAATGACACAAAAAGAATACATTTTTTTTTAAAAAACTATTCCCTACATGATAAGTGTTTTATGGATTTAATGTTAGTAAGAATAATTTATTTTGTTATGACATATACTTTAATATGAACCCAAAAATTTAATATGGTATTAACTAACAAACAGAGCGCCATGTATTTTTAACAAATGTAGAAGGCCATAATACGCGTACTTGACCAGGCGCCCTAGCATGGGATTCATATATACAACACCTAGATTCCATAAACACATATTTGATTTAAACAAAAAACATAAAGTCATACATACACCTTTCACACAGGCAGGCCTGCCCATGATACACTCTTCACCTAGGCAGGCCTTCCAATCATGGGCTTATACCCCTGGCACAGACAAACTGTAACACCAAAAATGGCCAGGCCCAAGTTCCAGTGATACGCACGGATGATGCGAGTCCGCTCCATAGACCACTTTTTTTAACAAAGGAGAAAGACATAATCAAGACTTAATGAACTACTAAACTAAGGCATATGCCATCTACCAAAAAACAACAATGGTACATGCCACACCTTTGTAAGCCGTAATAATCACACACCATTTACCCTCTGGGCAAAACCACATCCAGCCATAAACATGGCATCACTTACTAAAATATGAACACAAATAATTACATTGATCCATCAATCAGTATATCTGATTCTATCCCTACATTTTTATCTATCATTTGCAACTTAGAATCAAGTAAAATATGTCAAGGTAATGGGAAATCAGAACAGAGAATGGCACTAACAGCATTTACATCAAAACAACGGGTCTATTCTGAGAAAACAAATGAATTATGTACAACAAACCAAAAACCACCTACGTTCTAATCGAGGCTATAAAGAATAAGATCGGTAAGGAAAGAGGAATGACCACCTAACCAAATTAGATACTAAGGATTTACTGGCTAGTGTTACTAGGAAACTCCTAACTGCTAATCACACTCCTGATGTAAAGGGACAGCCGGCCACTAGCAGTAACTTTTGTCAACAAAAATGACAGTGGGAATAACAATTTGGAGTAGGGGAATAACACTACTCTCTTGAAGCACCAAGGACTTTTTACAGTATGTACAAAATTGCTGCCTCCGGTTCAGGAGGAAAAGAATGAATTTAGTATCTTTGTCAACTGTACACCTGCAACCAAAAAATTAGCATGGTAAGTGTTAAAGTCATAAACATGTCGCAAGCGACAGGAAAATGATTGTAAACCCAACAAGATTTGATCGTTGACTTCAAGGCGAGCATATTTTATTCAAAGGCTATGTGCAATCAAAAGATGGTAATTTAATTTCCTGCACCTTGAGCTGCTACACAAAATTTCAATATTAAGCCATGTATATAGATATTGAGAAAGGAAACAGCACACAGAAACTATTAATAACACACAAGCCATCCTTGGCCTCCAAAGGTAACAATCGACAACAGCACCTCTATCATGCTTTAGACCGCATAGAAAAAGTAACAAGTTCTTCCCATCATACAATAACCCGGTTCTTATTAGTTGGATTTTGCATATGAACAGAAAGTTCCAGAGAAGTTCAACTCACATGATACATTGGCTATCACTACTGAGAGACCTCTTCAATGATCCCCTTATCTTTCAGGAGGGAAAGCTACAATTCTTCATCCAGTCATGCTGTTGGGCTCTCAGGCACAGTCATTTCCAATCATGTGGAACGGTAGGACCCAGATACTTCTCTATGGATTCTTTCTTCCGATCAGGATCAAGGCTGCAACATACTCATCAGAGTAAATATAAGATGCATATGACTGGATGTGGATTAAGGCATCATATTAATGACGCTTATATAAATCATGTCAGCTACCTATTTCTGATGCCAAGAAGAGCATAATGTGCAGCACCAGCACAAGCAGACACCGGTGCTATAGCAGCAGCAGGGACCGCTCGCACAGCAGTTGCTAAGGCAGTTCCTGCACTGGCTCCTCGCTGGTATTTTTTCAATGGCGTCCGTACTAAAGCAGAAGCAGATTTCCCCAGCCCATCACTGAGGCTCTCATATGCCTGTCAATTTACAGAATGTAAAGACAAGACTTGACACAAAGTTTTGTAATCTACCATTTTTGAAATATTCATAGAGAAGAGGACTTCCTGCTTTCCCATTTCTGGCATCTTCAAGAGTAAGCATGTGAATATAGAAGCAAGAAAATTTAACCACACCAGCAAGTGATATTTAAGCATTATAGTCATGTAAGAGCATTTCTTATCAACATATAGATATTCATAAACGCATGCCATATAAAACCTCATGTAGACTCCAATATTACCTGTTGAATTCCTTGTTGTGCATCTTTTGGCTGATTGCACCTTACATTTGGTTTCGTTTTGCTTTGCACTTGCCACGATACAGAAGGAGGAATGCTTGAGATCATATTTTCGGCTTGACGTAAAATATCATGAGCTCCTGCTGCCAAATGTACCCCAAGCCCAACAGCTTCAAGTGATATGCTTCTAAGAAACGCAATAGTACCTGAAGAATATTACCAATTGCCACCGTAAGAATGATGACATTTTGAAACAAGGAGGCAGGCATCTGAATCAAAATATACTGTCAACAAGAAACAGAAATATTCAAGAACAAAAAGCTAAGCACACATGGATACCACTTGATAGGTAATGAAAGCGCTAATCAATTGTGACATCCTGGCGATGTCCACCACAGACTTGCAAGCACCACACATCATGTACGGAATCAAATACAGCACATCATGACTGATGCTCACTGATCAAATGACATCATTAACATCTCATGTCTTCCACCGACTTCCATAGCTAGAAACAGCACCCATTTATTTAATTAACAAGATTTACCTCTTTGCATCCCTTTGAGTATTCTCTGATCCTTCCTATAACTCTCAACTGGCAAAGAAACAAGCTTTGTAGCACCTGTTCCAACAGCAACCAAGGACCGAATGGTGGGAAGGCCTTGAAAAATTTTATGTATCTGCACCATATGTTTACGAAATAAATACAAATCCAAAACTTGACAAAAGTGGAAATCATATAATGCCCAATTACTGGAAGTCACTAAAACCTGATTATGGGAGACATCCTCCAACCACTCCCCTATAACTGTCTCACATATGCTGCCCCAGCCATAAACACCAACACCGTGTACATGTTTGAGCTGTAGCTCTACCCCCTGCATCGGGAAACATGAGAAAATCACAAAGTTTAAAACAATTTGCTTGACATTGAACGAGCCAATTCAAAGGAAAATAAAAAGAGGTTATTTCGGAATTACTACCAGACGACCTGTGGTTAACATTAAACACTGCACAAGATAATAGATGCTAAATAAATGCAATAGTCAGGAAACAATATGCTAGGAAAACAAGGTCTGACATGCAAAACAGCCTCTTATAACAAATGGCAGTCATTTTATTTTTAGTAACCGAAACTAAAAAAGGTATATATAACCAATAAGGAAAGCCTGCCGCTTTTCGATCAATAACAGAAACAGAACATGATGCATTAACTTCTATCAAATGTCACTAACACCAACATGAAATCCAGACACTAAAAGTAGCAATTCCCAGAAAGTTAATTTGTCACTTTACAGATGCGAAGACATTGAAGTAAAGTGCAGTTCGATTTTTAGAGCAAGTACAAAAGACCAAAATGAAACTGTTGAAGAGACTAGCACTTAAAAGCAGTTATTTTTCCATTCCATAAGGTACCTTCCTCAAGTTTACGTTACTATAACCAAGTTGAACTTAATAAGAGTCAGTATAATGAAACAAAATATTCACCTTCCATGGAACAAGATTAACAAGCTCCACATACTTTCCACCCCTCAATGCTGCTAAATCAACGCGGCTGGGGCAGTAGTCCACCCGGAGAAGAATAGGCCATATATCAAATTTCTGAAATAACAATAAAATCAGCAATCAGAGCTTTAATACTTAAAATCGAACTCAAGACAGAGATTCTACCATGCAAAAGAACCAAGTCATGGTTAAAAACTGCAACCAACTTCATCTAGTGAAATAATCCATAGAAACAGTAAGCTGAGAGGATAACTGTGCACCAGTAAGTATCATCAACGATGTTCCTAGAGTAATAACATAATAATTACTGTTTTGATTAAGCACACAATTACTCAACTTCTAACTAGATACAATTGATTCGGTACAAAGAAAGAGACAGGGGAACCAAATGTAGGTCGAAACATAAGATTGCTGAACAAATAGAGTGCATTGTCTGACAAGGTTGGCATGCCATGACCACCCAAAAAAAAATTCTTAAAAGAAAACCAATTAAAAGTTGGTAATACTAAACTCATCACTAGAAACCCGTTGGAATTGTAGCTGTACAGACATTTGGGAGCTAAGAATCAATCTGCATATGCACATGAAAAAAACCAAACACAGAGAAACCAGTTTTTGCATGCCCAATGGTATAAGTTTCACAACAAGAAAATGATACCAATAATAAAGACATGCCAAGCATCAAATGGAATAATCAACGCTAATCACGCAAGGATTAAAGAGAATGCAAGATAACATGAAACTAATGAGCTTGCCTGAAAATAAGGGAGCAACGCCTCATCTGCAATTGTATGCCCCGCATGAGTACTACTCTTTGATGTATAAGTCTTTGAAACATCAGAATTTTGAGGATGATCTGAAGGATGGCCAGCTGATGAGTTGTTTGCCCCAAAAAAGCTAATGAGAAAATCCAGTTGGTTTTGATGAAGATGCAACAGCAAAGGAAGAAAAGCCGTGTGCAACCTGAAACAGAAAAATACAACAGTGAGACTCAGACGGCTTCTGAGCACATTGCACTTCTCATTGAAATTCACTCTACGAAATTTATCCAAGTCAGGACACAAACTTGTTCCCAGATTTCTATTGTCATAAGATAGATGCCATTACTTGGTTACTTCTCTGAGCAGTTCATCAAAAGGAATCGAAGTGACAAACTTGTTTTCAAATTTCTATTGTCATGAGATAGACAATAACTCATACTGCTAGAATCATTTAGGAAATAAAAAATTAATTTGTCTGACACTTGAATCTAAACGGATATGGGTATAAAAGATATATAATATTCCTATTTTCAGAATAGGCTCAAGTGGATTGCCAATGTCGACTAAAGTGGGGGTACACAAGCACAAACTTCTTTACTTCCATTCTCAGTGGTAACATAAGAAACAAAGGTCCACAACTCCTTTTCCAGAAAGCACAAATAAAGCCCAGGACAAATTTTTCAACAGCATATCAATATGAAGGTTTTTTATAAACGCTGCTCACACAAAAAAACTTTCCACACAACAATGCTAGTTGAAATGATGTCTAGTAATGAATAATCAGTAAAACAAGAATAACATAAGACACATACCGATACTCCTCCAGAGGGATCAGTGGATCTGGTCTCACAGCTTCCAAGTAAAGATCGAATGCTTTGGAGGAAGATTCTCTTGGATGACCTTTTGAATTATAATATCCAAGCACCTTGAATTGCAAAATGGAGAACATCTCAAACAAAGTGAGGAATGGTAGAAATATTAGTTACAAATGGCGGAAATTTTTGGACTTACCCGTTTCCAAGGTGCATTTTTGCTCCTGTCACAGAGGTAAATGTCCCGAACTGAAAGAGACAGCTTTGATGCATTTATTTTACCAACTGGGAAAAAGTAGTACTGAAACTCCATCCCAGATAGTGCAAGTTCTAAGCAAGTACTAGCATCTCTTCCACAGCTGTCACTAGAAGGTTCATCATTTGCCTCCCAGTCACAACCACCATACATTCTCCAACTCACATCAATGTTCTTAAATATCATACGACCTGTGGCCTTCCCAAATTCATCACAACTTGCACAATCTATAGAGGGAAGGTTGTCTTCCAGAAACTGAGGCATAGTGGCTGTGCCGCTAGCTTCAGAGATATGATCTTCAACAATGCTTAAAGGAACCTCCTCAAACCATCTGCCATTTTCATCCCTATGATCTCTGGATATGCATTTAGGATTCTCAGACGAAGATTTCCCTCCAATAGATAATTCTGACAAAGGGCCCAAATCAGTTAAACAATATCCTTCTATAAGTTCTGGAATGGAACCATTTTGTAGAAAAGAAGTTTGACTACTTTCAAGGCATAATGGAGGGACAGAACCATCAAAGGGCATATCATAGGAGAAAATATCAGATGTCGGGCTGCAAGCTTCACCATTCAGGCAATGATCAAGTGAAACACCAACTTGTGATTCACTAGAATCATATTGGCAGACCGGATTGATATCTAAGTGGAATGCATCTTCACAGATCTCATCCATCAAACCAGCCAGTCCAGACTTGCCTGATGTATTCATAGCAGAGGCATACACTTCAGAAGTTGATGAGGAAGAATCAGAATGAGTAGCCAGTACATCACTGAACTCATTACTCCCTTCGGCATGATTAACACTGCTCCACCGATTCTGCAGGTGCACAATTGATTCCTCTAAGTCAGGGGCGAAAAGCTGTTGGAGTTGACCAGCCAAATGCATCAATCCAGATGTAGTATCATGGCAAGTTTCCACAAAAACGTGAGATTTTGAAAATTCCAACTCCCAGAGAAGACCATTCTTGCAGTTAGTTCTTAAAATTGCTTCAATGAGTGCCTCCTGAGCAACTTTCACATAGCCCATCTCATGAATATATTCCACAGCATAACTGCCACCTAGGTTCTCACATGCTGCACAAAGAAGAAGCCCTAAATCTTGAACTCTGATTTTGTAATCGTTATCAAAAGAATCTCCAACGCGTGAACTAGACAGGGTAAAGGAAGATGCAGCCAACAGACAAGCAACATGTTTCTCATCTGTATCTTCTTTGAAATATAAGTAGGTGGACTCAGAATGATGGCTCCTAGTGGCAAAATTTTTGGAGCAAGGCTCATAGCTCAAGCCAATATCAACCAGCTTAAGGACAAAAGAAGTTCTACAAGGTACATTCAACTCTGAAGACAAAGCATCAGCGCTTGCTTTTGTGTGTTCAACTTCAGGGGATGGCATGATGAGAAAGGAAGATATTGAATCCAACCAATCCAATCGACCACCAACGGCAATCATTGTTGCACACCTGATAGTAACAGATGTAAAACTACCCGAGCTCTCTGGATCCCACAGGTTTATAATATCAGAACCAGCAAACCCAGAAGATAACACATTTGAACCACCCCCATCACCACGTTTCCTTGTGGAGTTGCTACAAGAAATGAGAAGAAACTCTTGATCTGTAACACCAGTGACAGAACCCCACAATTTACCTTCTCCATGAGCTAACCAAAAAAAATTAGAACCCCTGATGCTTCCAATGTTTGAAACAGACAACAGACTGAACTTCTGGATCCTCATTTTCAAACAATTCCACGACCCAGGAAGTTCACTCTGCAATGAACTTTTCACATCCTGTTTTATATCTGGTCTAATTATAATTTCTAGTGATTTACATTCCAGCAGGACTGATGTTTGAGCAGCTGATGACATTTCCTTGAAGCCAATAGCATTGCCACTCATACGTGCTAATCTATTAATCATCTGGTTACAGAGGCTATGCAAAATGCCATACTGTGAACTGTCAAGGTCCATAGCAAAAGTAAACAGCTCAATATGCAACAAAAATGACGAGCTCAAAATCATTTCCTCTCGGGATTGAGAATTTGTGTCTTCCAGATCCTTTACGGCAGTTACAGAGGCAAACTCATAACCTCCAGCCACAGACTTGTTTCTGCACTTGGATTCTTCCGAAGCAGCCAAAGACTTTGCTCTCTCAGCTATCCAAGGACCTGTCACAGGCCCCTCCTGCCAAAGCATACTAATTACAGATAGACAACCATCCCTGTTTTCAGCAGACAGAATCCTTAGAGCACAAAATTCCATCATAGGCATGGCAGAGGGATTGATTCCAACATCATCTTTACAGCTTGGGTTCACCAAGTACATTTTGAGATTACCAACACTGAAGAGCAAAGAGGAAGTGTTATTGGAAGTATATCGTTTCCATGAACTGGCACCTGACGTCCGACCGCTACTATCTTGAAATTTGCCTTTCTCTACAGTTGCCGGTGAAGTAAAATCAAGAGCAATAAATTGATCCCAAGCGAAGCAGCCTCCGACATCCTTCCAACTCTCAAAAGGAAAACATATAATTATCCTTGCATTGGGGATTGATATGTTACCCCGAAATTTCTCCCTAGAAGATGGGGTTCTACCACCAGGACGCGAAATCTCTTTATTGGCTCCAGATTGATGCTTACCATAGGAAGGTCGAAATTCATTCCTTTGGTCCTTCAGTTCAACAGATTTTCCAATATCTTTCAAAAGATTAAACAAGCCATCAATTGAGCCGAAGCTCACCCAGAACAGAAGCTGTGGCAGTTTCAATGTAAATGATGTAGGCCTCGCTAAACTTCCATCTGACAATTCATTGTTTGCTATAATTTCACACTGAGTGGTACCCGACGTACTCATTAACTTGATTTTCAATAAATTTCCAGATGAAAAACTTGGAGCACCTCTAATATTTGATCCTTCTGACTCACTGTCTTCCACAGACGAGGCAAATGGAGGGAGAGCATCTAGAACTTTAGATTGCAGTTGTTGGATAGACATGGAGTGGCAGCTGTAATCAACACTTGATGAATAATCAGCAACCTCAATGTACTTTGCTGTGCCTTCAAACTTCATTTCTCGAGGACATATCTGCTCACCTTACCAAATTATTCCAGTTAGAGCAAGGAATCTTTTAAAAAGCAGCAAATGCAGAAACCTTCATACAGGAAATGCAAATCGAATATAAGTTCCCAGCCACGATATACCTGTAATCCAACAATAATGTGTTTGCATTCCGCGACCAGGTAATGGGTACCTGAACCACCAGTGCTTTGATCACCCTTCAGTTCATGCCTATGTTCCTGATGTTCATCCTGAAAGGATAATATGATAGAAATTCCAGCCAAAGTCGCATTTAGGCTGGTTTGGACATGTTGCTGCTCTGTACATGTCAAGTACGAAAAGTTAACGATTTTCACCAAAAACACCGTCATCTGGTTTAGAGGGCTTTGTCTTATGAAACCACATGACTCATCAATCATCATGAACATTACATAAAAAACCATAAAAGGCAGTGCAAAACATAACAATCAGTGAGGAAATTAAAAATTGAGTGTAAGTTGTAAAAATCTTATCAATTTTTGGTGCAGTAGATATAACATGACAAGAATACCACAAGAATCGAAAAGGGATTTGTGTAATACAAGTATAATACATCTACAAAGTTGTAAATGAACTAAAGTATCATCTATGAAAGGTGCACATACCTGATGGCATATGAAGAGATCCGGAAGCAAGGCTGGACGTAGCAGTTAACGCACTGAAAACAGAATTTGTCCAGTTCCACATCCCACTGCTTCCCAGAACTGATTGAGAATTTCTCATCCCATCCAGACATTCAAAAAACTGGTCCATGCTGAAAAAGCCCCATGATCAAATGCAAACAGATATCCGCATTACTTGAAGTGAGGCACACGGAATTGTACAATATAATCTAGTCGACATGAACAGGCCTGATAATCTAACACTTTGTAAGCACAAAAAAAAAACACTAACCTTGCCCCCAGATCAAGTTCTTGCATATTCTCTTTCTCATTCTCTTCAACAGAAATTGGCACCCAATTAGTTATAAAGTTCGGCTCAGGTAGCATTACCTCACTAGCTGAATCTTTCCCACCCAAAGAAGACAAGGAAGGAGTAAAACCAGAGACTATCTTCTCAGGAGCAACTGTTGCAGGAAGAGACATTGATGAATGGAAATAAGAAGCTGAATTGAAGTAAACAGAGTCTGTTGACTTGGAATGCATACTGCCCCCGCCGTTTATATTCTTGAAAGCTTCCCATGAAAGTAAGAACCACTTAATAGTACTGGGTTGAGCTCTTAATTCTATAGGATCAATGCAAACATCTGCGTCCACTTTGCCAATGTCTAAGGAACCATTCGTCCAAGGAATACTCAACTTCAAATTTCCCGAAAATCCACCCTTTTTCCCTGTCACAACAGGAATGGTTGCGTTCAACCCGCGGTCCCGAGAAAAGAAATCTTCTGACAGTGAACAGCTTAGCTTGTCAATATCATCCATTTCTAGAAGTTCAAGCACTGCTCCTTCAAAATTCACAAAGCTAGTTAACTGACTGATCCCTAGAATGCTGTCAACCTTGGCATCCGAATTAGTTTTCCCATCCTCAGAGACACAAGTTCCACATTCGATCTCCGAAACTCTGAGAACCAACATCCTCTGGCTCCCAACCTTCGTCTCCTCATCATCCCTCTCCAGAGAAGGCTCAAACGCCACAATCAGCTTCCTCACCTTCACATGAAAGCTCGTCATAAACCACTTCACCAGCTTGGCAATAGTCTTAACACCTTCATGAACATCAGCAGCAACACTAGACCCATATTTAGCATTACAATCCACAAAATCATTGTCGTCCCGCCTTCTCGCCCCTCCTTTCTGCGTCCGCTGATCACCATCCTTATTATTATTACTATTATTAGAATTGCTCGTACTCTCCCCTCCCGTCCGTAAATTACTCCGGGAACATGGAACAAGCACAAGCTCCAGCTCATCCACCTCAACCTCAAACCCCTTACCCCTCCACGGCATCTTAACCGTTAAGGAACCGACCGACCCTTCCTTTACCATCACCGACGCAGCTGCACCTAACTGAAAAGCCACACATATACATATAAACAAACAAGGAAACAATCATAAAACAAATTTTAATTTTTACTTTTTAACCGCAGCTTGTGGCAGTTGATGAAAGGGCGGCGTTACCTTGTCGTTGAGATAATCGACGTTGAGGGCGAGGTCGGCGAGCTGGATGGTGCCGTGGCTGAGCTGGACATCGAGCTGGTCAAGGTCAATATCGCCCAAAATGAACTGCCCTAATTTCTTCTTGAGCATAAACTTGCAGAGCCGCTTCACCGCCCACCGGGAGAACGCCGCCTCCGCCGACCGCGCGATGTTCCACGTGAACATCTCGTCGTTTCTATTTGTTCCTTCTTCTTCTTTTCTCCTAAACTAGTTTTTTGCTTTTTTATTGTCGTCGTTGTCACTTTGTGAAATCGGCGGTTACAGTTTCGGGTTTTATGATCAATCAGACTAGACTGGGGTGATTTAGGGTTAGGGTTTGGCTCTTCGTGATGGAAGACAGGGAATCCTCCATCAAGAGAGGGACAAAGGATTGGGTCTCCCTTTTTGGCTTGGAATGAAATTCTAGCAAGAATGAAATTTTTGGGAAGGTGATGGTGGTGTGGTGGATTAAGGTATCTGTTTTGTTTCATGGGGTTGGTTGGTTGGTTGGTTGGTTTTGAGTTGTCCGGGTTTGGGTTGTATTGTACGTGGGTTTTTCTTTTTTTTTTTTTGGAGCTTGCGTGTCATATGTCGCGGGTAAAAATTTTAATCCGTTATTTATGGCTTGTGATGTTTTTGTGCTTTGAATTCGTACGACGCAGGAGTAAAAGGCCGGGACTCTCCCCTGACAGCGGGAGTCATGTAACGGTAATCTAGTTGTAATCATTTTCTGGACTACCTATAAAAAACGCACCCCCGCCCGACCCGACCCGACCCGATTACATTTGTCTAATTACTAATTTAGTACTCATTTGAGGTGTACTTCCCGCATTATCCATTTTTGTTGCGTTTTGGGATAAGATAATTTAGGTAGTAATTGAACCACATTTTAAAACCTTTGGACTGGAAGCGGGTCTTAAGAAGCTTAATGAGTGCCTATTTATTAGCAGCATACCACGTTTTGAATTGCCATCTATTCAATTTTTTCAATTGTTCCCTCGTCATACTGTTTTGCCATATGTATTGAAACAATTCTTTTTTTTTTTTACTAACTCTTACAAATTTTTGTTGGTCAAAAGAATTATTTGGTGTGATAAGAACAGGAAAACAATTACTAAGGCATTTGAAAAAGAAAAAAAAAAAGGAGTAACAAGAATCATTTGGATGGTAAGAATGACATGTAAACTGCTTAAAATAAATAGAATTTTTGAAGTACAACTATCTTGGGAACTGTCTAGATTTATAGTTTTTATTATGATATCGAGGAATTACGGGACTGTAATAACAAATATGGATGAATTAGTACGTGTGAATAGTGAGCACAATTATTTTTTTTGGTATGTATGAATAGTGAGCACAATTATTAAGAAGTATTTAGCTGCCGAATCCATGTATATCCACAAAATTTATTTCGAGCATCCATCATGTGTGCGCTAGCTCTACAAATAATGAGAAAAATATTTTTGCAACTAGGATAATTTAGAAATCTGAAAAACAAAAATAACCTAGTGGGAGTGTAAAACTGTAAATAATGAAGGAAGTGGCAGCTATATAGCCAGCCTATGGTAGTTTTGTGTTCAACTTACCGGAGTGATTCCTTAAAAAAGAAATAGGTTTGATGGCGTCGCGTGTTCTGTTCTCTGGCCTTTTTTTTTCTTTTTTTCTTTGGAGGGATAGAATAGCCTTTTCTTAATTGAAAGAGCAATATGGAGTAGTGCACGTCTTTTTTAATGTTGACAAGTCGCTCAAAAAACAAATTGTTGGGGGGGACAAAATACTTCGTCGAGTCAAAGCGGGGAGGATAATGATCCACTTTCCCAATGATGATAATGTGCATGACGTGGCAGTGAAACTGAAGACACGAAGGAACAAGAAAGAATGCCTCTGTCACGCGCGAAATGCAAAAATATCCATTCGGATGTTTTTATTCACGTGGGTATTAAACAACGGAAACACCGTGCATCCACTTTGGACGGTCACGCTACTATTTTGTATGACACGAAAAAAGAAATGTTAACAATGGCTAATTATCTTTTTTTTTAACGGGAATAAACTCATTTATTTTATCACATCCATCCAGCTCTAACATGAGAAATCTTATGGTGTGAAAATTAGTTATGAACTTAATGTTACATTCTGGAATGATTGAAGTATTTAAGTATTTACAATGAATGTGTAGATTTCTTTCTAAACAATACACGATAAATTAAGAAAATATATAAATCGGAAAACTCTTTAAGTAAATTAGAAAAATAAATAAAGCCACAAAGGAAAGGGGAACCTTTGAAAATATTTTGTTAACATAATAAGAAGTTCACAACTAATTAAACTTTGAGAGTCTCCACCCCAATAAAATTTTTCGTGTATCTTGATCTTCCTAACTGCTTACTCCTTTATTATTAAATTGCTCATTTTTTATAAATATTAATAAAAACACAATAGAATCTTTTTTTTTTAACCCGCTTCAAGTCCGGATGAACAATTAGCCAATCTTGAAGTAAATAGTATAGTTTTCTTAGATTTCTTTATTGTATTATTCTTGTACATAGGAAATGAGTCCTACGTGACTTGGTAGGGCGTGACTCCACTTTCTTGCCACCTTAATTAAAAATTAATATATATACTTATTTTATTTTATATTTTATTTTTAAAATTGAAAACCCTAATACCCTAATTCTTTTCTTCTGCCAGCGACCTCTTGGTCGGGTTGGTTGTAACAGCCCAGGTAAAAATTTCATTTTTACCGGGACTGTTTAAGTTAATGTACAGTAATTTACCATTAATTTTTAATCTTGGGTAATTAAATTATGGTAAATTGAGTATTGGATTATGAAACCGAGCCTTGTCCTACGTTCGAGATTTTTTCTGCGGATTTTACGGACCGAAGTTGGGATTTTTCCGGGTCCGGGAA